>NW_010583965.1:1730-15900 GCF_000705375.1 Tinamus guttatus | reverse complement strand
TTTTTCAGCTAGTCTATTGGGGTTGCTTTGTGCCTTTCAATCGAGAGCGATGGAAGGTAAGATCCAGTATGTTCAGCTTCAGGAGAGCGATATCCGAGTTTGGGGTAGGATTCTAACTAAAATCGTTTCTCTGTCCCTGCAGCTGCTGGATTGTTTTGGGATTCCCGTGCTGATGGCTTTATCATGGTTCATTCTCCGTGCAAGATACAAACTGATCCACTTTATTGCTGTGGCAGTCTGTCTGCTGGGTGTAGGAACCATGGTGGGCGCAGACATACTGGCGGGCAGGCAGGACACGGAAGGTAAGGAAACCTTGCTCACCGAGGGGAAATTCAGAGATGTGGTTCCAATGCCGGTCCAAATTTCAAAGGACAAAGAGGAGCAAACTTCTTTGCATTGGGGGAATGGATCTAGCTTTATTTTAAACAAAGAGAAGAGATATACTCCTATTTATATTTTCTGGCCAAAACAATAGTAACTGAGATGTCAGTTTTATAGGGAGCTGTGACATTTGCCTAGAGAATTGAAATGTATATTTGGATATCTTGAAGTTTGCTGCTGCTTATTAGCCCTGATGTAAGACCTCAGACCTGGTGAAAGACATTTTCCTTGAAAGTGTCATCGCTTTTACTGATCATATGAGGTGGTCTAATAAAAGGTGCTACCTCTTCCTACAAACCTCATCCTGCTTACACTCCTGGTCTGTTAGCAGCCAGACTTTTCTGAGCGGCTTCCTAAAGGAATTCCCTGAGAATTAATAGCAAATTAGAGATTACTTAACAACAGATGACTTATTTGAGTTATCTTTTGCAGACCTATTGAAATAGTCCACGTATCCCCAAGGTCTGCTGAACAGAACATGGAGACCACTGCCCTGGATCAATGGGGATGTGGCCAGAATACAGGGGATTGCTGGGGTCTCCCGAAGGGAGCTTGGCCTTGACTGCCTGCACTCAGTGATGCTTAGGTTAGAACTGGTTACCTCTTCTCTGTTTGGACCAGAAGCCCCAATCAGGCCACATTAAGTTGCTCTTATTTCGAACCCCAGGGGATATAAGGCAAGGTAAATTTAAGCAGGAAGAGAAACATGGCATTGGCTTCACTAGGCAGAGTAGAGATGAGCCTGTTTAGCTTTATTCCAGGACATCTACTGCAGGTAAGATAGCATGGCAAACAGAGGGTTAGCATCCGTGCTGTGTGGTACAGCACGTCAGAGTCCTGAGGGAGAAAATTCTTCCCCTGAGATATTAGGACAGTTGTGGTTTATTCAGTGACCTGAATATCCTTAGTACTGCTTTCCCTCACATGCCAGACACATCTCCTTAGTGAGAGAGTGACTGCCAACGTGCTTAGGGCAGGACACTTCAATTCAAGGCCATAAACAGCAGCTCCTTGTCTTGCTACTGAGCAGCTGCATAACAGCGTTTACTTGATGAGTGACTGTGTCCCTGCCTGAGCAGGAGGCTTTGACTAGATGATCTCTACAGGTCCCTTCCAACCTCTGCCATTCTGTGATTCTGAGTGATTCTGTGTTACAAGGAGTCCCGTTAGCACAGGATGGATGTATCACAGGATACCCAATACCACACATCTGCAGCGCCCACTTGAGAACTGTCATAAACTTCAGTTCAGGTTCCACAGCAATCGGCAAGGCTTGTACGAGGCCTTCGTGCCAAAGTGGGAGCTTAGTCGGAAGCTGGACTGCAATTCCTCTGTCTCCCTGTGCTGCCTGATGTCAGGAGATGCAGGGAGCACTGGACCAACCAAAAAGCCATGTCTTGGTCAGGATGTGATTTGCACATGCTTAATGAGCCATTAGTAGTGTTAATGCTCTGGTCCCAAGCAACTGATCTGCTTCACACACACACATCCTTCCCCCCTACCCCTAGAGGTCCTAGAAAGGCAAGGATGTTTGGGGTAAATTTGCTTGTCTTTTTAAGGGAAGTTGAAAAGTGTTTGCAGCATTACCCTTATTGTGGATTAATATTTCTGTACAGGAAGTGACGTGGTGATTGGCGATGTCTTAGTTCTTCTTGGTGCTTCTTTGTATGCCATTTCTAATGTGAGTGAGGAATACATTGTGAAAAATCTGAGCAGAGTGGAGTTTCTAGGAATGGTGGGCTTGTTTGGGACTATTATCAGCGGTCTGCAGCTGTAAGGATCTAATATATTTATTTTAAAATTAATTAAGAATATTCTACAGATGATTACTTGTCTACCATGAAATGACATTGTTGTTATTAAATTAATTCTTTGCTAACTTTGTATTTGGCTTATATGGGAGACCTTTCATTTGAATGCCATTTTTGTTGCCATGCAACATCCATTTTATATTCTTCTTATTTGTTCTGCCCTTATTACAACAATTCTAAAGCTCCAATCCTGTAAATTCAATGCCTATCCTGCTTGCCTGTATTCTTGATTTTATTGACTTTCATGAGGGCACTTAGTAGGAGAGGACTGTTCACAGGAATGTATTTCTTAATAGGTTTTCTCTGTGGAAAGGTTTCAGAGACAATGATTAGCAGGATGGCTTCCATATTAAACAAGTTTGAGATGAAGCATGTATACTCTTACAGATAACTGTGTTAGAGTAAGAGACCACATGCACTTCAGTCTATCTAAAGAATTTGGTTTCTCATTTCTCATCATTATAGTTAATAATTTCTTCAAATTGTATATCAAATAGAACTGAAGGATGAAAAAGCCTTGAAAGAACATAAGAAAGGCATAAGAGTTAAATAAAAGTGCTCTTGACTTTCAATCACTTGAATATTCAAGTCTTTTTTTTCATGCTTGTTAGATGCTATTGCTATTGTTATTTGTTGTTATTTAATAATATTTCAGAAAAAAAAATCAAAGATGATAAAGCAAAGTGTTTCTTATATATTCTGGCAATTCTCTATTTGAATACTTTTTTAAACTTTATGGTATTTTTTTCTTTAACTCTAGAGCCATTGTTGAACATAAGGACATAATGAAAATTCAATGGAACTGGAAAGTTGGTATGTTTATGACAAAACGGTATGCATTTCTACAAAACACTGGAAAAACTAATAATTATATAATCCTAGAATTTTGTTTTTTCACTTTCTTTTTCTGTAAAGTAAATGACAGCCTTCATGTTATGTTGCCACAAATAAACAGATTTCCTGCAAACTCTGCAACTTAGTAAAGAGATAAGATTACAGGATGCATGATTTAAAACATCTGAATAATACCAGTCTTCTTTAAAGTCATAGTTTAGTGCCTTTATGCTAAGTTTCCATCATTTTTCTTACAGCACTGCTGTTTGCAGCATTTGCCCTGTGTATGTTTGGGCTGTATAGCTTCATGCCAGTAGTGATTAAAGTCACCAGTGCAACCTCAGTCAACTTGGGCATTTTGACTGCAGATCTCTACAGCCTTTTTTTTGGACTTTTCCTGTTTTACTATAAGGTAGGTAACTTCATTCATTCATTATAGTTTCCGCTAAATTTTTACTCCAACACTGCAATTAAATCATAATGTTCTTTTTAGCCCCTCAAAACTGTTTTCAGACTTACGTTTGTACAGATTGTATCATTCATCACTGTTAGACATCAACCAGAAAGATATACTTAATTACATAGCTTTGCACCATTAGGTAGTTAATGATTAAAAGCAATATCATACTTCATAGAATAACTTGGAGTTAACAATAAAGATAGTAAATAATTTACAGGAGATTCAAATGATAGATTCTTATTTTAATCCCTATTTGGAACTCCATAGAGTTTGTGTGCTAGATTTGGTTCATCCCTCTCACAAAGTGGGGGTTTGAATCCAAGTGTCCTGAGAGGATATTTATTTCTGCAGGAGTAGTGGTTGGATTTGATTTTTAGAAAATAATATTTCCTTTTAAAAGTTTATTTATTTATTTTTATAAATGTCTCACAGAAGAATCAGGCTCAAGTACTGCTTCTGAGGAGAAACTTCAGTAACTGAAAAATTGCACATAAATATATAGTTCTATGTGGTCTGCAAGAGGTGGTTATTTTTATTGTTCTGCAAGAGGTGGTTATTAATCTTTTCTGAACTATCTATTGAAGCTAAGTGGCAGTGCTAAAAAGTTTTAACTCTGACTTCTCCTCTTCATTGAGGCTCATTTATGGGAACCCAGCTCACAGGAGCAGCTGGGGTAGTGTCATGCAGCGACTGGAAGGGCTTAGTGAGATGCTTGTGAAATTTGCTTAAGACGCTTAATTTGTGTTATTCCATGTGATTGCTTTCTCTTCAGCATTATGGAGAGCCAGAAACTTTTATGTCAGATTTGTTTCTGAAAGGGAAGGCCAATTTATTGTAGTATTCAACAGGATTCATTTTTCAACCCAATTAGGATCCAATTTTGGGCTAGATTTTTTTTTCCCAGGACATTCCTAGCTATTGACTTACCTTACCATTTTCGATTTGAAAATTTGCACCAAGCTAATGCTCTAAACTACAAAGCATCCATTACAAATGAATGTAGGAAACTATATTCTTTTTTTTAAAAAAAAATGTTTTCTGTTAGTTCCAGTAACACATTTTAGTACCAGATAGCTCAGATTTTAACAGAAGAAGTAATTAGAGAACTGTATCCATAATAGTTAATGTGAAGAGATAGCCAAAATCTTTGAGAGGGACATAGATAAACTTTTAAACTTCAGTATTGACTTATTTTGGGGAGAGATTCTTCTGGGAAGAGATTATTCCATAATTACTATCTACAGTGTATTTTGGTAGCAGAAATTAAAAAATGATTTAGGGAAGATTTGAGGTCTGCATTATGAGAGAATTTCAGGTGTATGTTAAAATATAAGTGACTAAAAAGACCCATTGAGAAGTTGGAGAAATGGCAAAATTACTTTCATGCAAGTTGATTTATTTTTTTTTTGTTTGAATCTTCCCATGGCAAGATGGAAGGAGGAGTGTTTGAAAGTCCTTTACATTTGTCACGGGGCAGGGAGGGGGTAATGAACTACCACTCTACACATTGAAGAGAAGACTCTCTGAAGGGGCAGCTCTAGCATGACCTTGTGTCTGTGTTTAGAAACAATCAAGTAACAAAAAGGGAGCAATTATAATGCAACATCTTCAGTAATCAGGATCTGAAGTAACTTAGAAATTGAGAACGTGGGAAGCCTGATTTTTGCAGGGCTTTTAAGAATACATGTAGCAGTAGAAAATCTTGCCGAGTTACCTTGTAGTTTCTTTCCCTCAGACAAAAACACCAGGCAGGACATTTCCTGGATTAGAAAACATGCTGGAGACAGGAATCCACAAACCAAAATGTGAGAACGCACTCTCTACTCTCCTCCTGTGAGGAAAGATTTACCTCTTAGCAAGCCGTATGTCACAGTAAGCCAGCCAAGGCTTGGCTGGGCTGCGGCGCAGAAGGAGCTGGGTCGTGCAGAGCTCTGCGTTGCTCTTGTCCGAGCCTGCTCGGAGACGGAAGCAGCGCAAACACGGCTGAGCCCATGCAGGACTTCTTAGCTGGAGTGCTGCGTCTTGCTCATGCACCAAGTGACTCTGCTTATCACAACATGTGAATTTGGCATAACTGCTTTAATGAACTTATTTTCTTTTTCTGCTCCATAGCTAATCTTTGCTGTGTGTGCTCCTAATGAGCTCATTTTACACAGACAGCTGCTGTGAAGAAATATTACATTCCTGATTTTACAAGGTGATGCAGGTCCTCATCTGGTCCTGCAGTGAGTCCTGGAGTCAGTATAATCTTGAGTCAGTAAAACCTTGGATTCCTTGCCATCGAGGATGTTTCAAAATCTGCAGCTCATTGCTTCATCTGTCATCATGTGCTTGTGCAGCTACACAAAAGTTGTGAGATGTGATGGCAAATATGCAAGAAAGTCTAGGAGGAAGAATCCCCCACAACACTTCAAAATAGGGCCCTCAAGTGTTTCTGTTGTGTAAACAGAGTTTATTTCAAATACAGACACTAGGTGGAGGTACAGTCAGCTCATCACATTTAAAGTAGTCTTTAGACTTGTTATTGAATAGAGCAAGGTAAGCTGTGCAGGTATGACTGAAACCAGTGTCTGAAGCGGTGAAGTTACTGCAATATTTGAAATTAAGTAAAACTTAAGGAGGAGAAGGCCACAGGAGGAGCCGTCGTGGCACAGCGCCCATGACCTGGCACTGCGTAGGGAAATGCTAGGGACACTGCCAGCACCTCCCGTTTCCTGCCGTGATGACCTAACTACTCTGGTACTGTGTAAAAGATGGCCATGATAAATTGCTCTTTTCCCAGCTTCTAATTTTTAAAAGAAAACAGGGATTCTGGCAAGGAGAGGAGAGAGGGCCGAGGTGCTTCAGCCTCCCCTTCACTTGTGTGCTGCCTTAGAAGGGTGCAGCGCACTTTCCAAGCCAAGTGACTTCAGCAAGTCTAAGAAAGCTCAGGGTGGGTTTGGTATATTTTGGAATTTCTCTGGCTGTGTTGAAAATCTTGACAATGACCCACTATGACCATGAACTACTGCTTCCATTGAGATCCAGAACTTTTTAATGTCTTGACAGTGGGGTGTAAGATATGCTGTGTGCATCATGCTGCTGTTTAAGTCAGAGTGGTTTGACAAAGACAATAGGGTGAATTTTAGCAAACCTCCTGAAAAAGTGGTCCTGACTGTGTATGACTCAAGCACTTTGTATTATTAAACCCAGTGTTATGAAATAAGCATTTATTTTTCTAGTAGGATGGCTAAAAATTGCCAAGTTTCAACACCTAAGGGAGTGATAGCGAATCAAATGCCTGATGTACCGCAGCAGTTCATACTCTTGCCTCATACGGCTCTAACTGTTCAGTAAGTAGCACAAATGCATGTCTCGTACCAGGAGCCTTGGTCTCCCTCTCTTCAGGATCTTTCTGTGTGTAGAGAGCAAACAGGTTTTTTGCCCAGTCACAACATCTATCCAGTCCTGGGGGGAGTTAGGAGTTGTGTGGAGAACCAGCAGCTCTGGTAGCTGGAAGGAAATATTCTTCTCTTGCCACTACCTGAAATACTTGTAATGCTAAAACAAATTTCTCTCAGGGATACAGGTTTTCAGTAGAGATTTCAGTTGTATAAACAGCTGTCCTTTCCTATTACCACACTTCTAGCCATTTATTAAAGTTATTGTAGGTAGACCTAAAAAAACACCTGGTACGAGAGTACTGAGGATGAGATAGGGTAAAAGAGTAAGCAGCTTTATTGGAGCTGTTGGATTTTGATTTTCAGGATATAGATCATGATGATAATTTGTATGAATTTTTTTTTTTAAAGGGAAGTGTAGCTTTCAGATTCTTAAACAAGGCAGCGTTTGTATGTTTTTACATCAGACAAGACCTAATGCATTTTATTCTTCCTTCTGGCAGTTTTCTGGCCTTTACATCCTGTCCTTCGTTGTCATCATGGTGGGCTTCATCTTGTACTGCTCCACTCCAACTCGCACTGCAGAACCCACGGCTGTGCCGCAGCCCGTCAGCGCTGGCGTGGACAACGCTGCGCTGAAGATCGAGGAGACCGACCGCGAGGCTCCTGCTGCAACGGTGCAGTTCACGGGAGGAGAAACGGTGGTGGTCAGCACCAACTAAAAAAGATGGCAGCGTTTCAAAATAGAGCTTCTTTACTGCCAAAATTTCCCTCAAATATTAATCTGGAGAATTGTTCTGTTGCCAGGGTGCTGCCTTGATTTTAATGCACTGGATAGACTTTTAAGGCCAGATCCTCCGTCAGTGAAGCTATTGATTTACCCTTGCAGAAAATCTGGCCCTTAGAAGAAGACAGAATCGTATTTATGTTGAGTCTTTGAGAAGCGAGAGACTGTTATTTTTTAAGGTTTGATTAACTTCATGGCAAATGCTTCAGGGAAAACTAAGCCAAAGCAAGCTCTCAGGTCACTAGCTGGAGCAAATACCTTTTATATTACATTAGGGACCTAAATCTACAAAGTGCTGTTTGAGTGCTCCGTGGCTGCCACACGTCAGTGCTGGGAAACCACTCAGCTTCTTGCTGTGGTCTGTGGGCCACGTCTCACACATGTACCTTTCAATTGCTGGTGGACTTTATTCCTCCATGGGAGGCATTTGCTTCTTACATTCCAGCCCAGCGGCCGTCTGTTTCCATTGCTGCTGTCGTTGTTGCAGTGGGAGCTGCTACAGAGAACAAGTGTTTTATTTCCAGTTTTGATAATAATGGAAGTTTGAATATGTATTTCCATAACCTCTACTTTTTATTTCAGTAGCCTGTTGTTTGGTGCATTCCTACTAGGTGGAGGAGACAGAGTCAAGCCCCACGCCGTCCAGTAAGAGCTGAATATATTTTTCTTCTGGGTGAGATGGCAAAAGGGATTGAACTGGTATTCACTTCTCAGTGAAATTGTCTTCAAGTGGGAGACATTTCTGCGCAAAGATTCTAATTAAATTGGCATTTATTTAAAAAAAAAAGTCTTAGCTGATCTTCATTGCAACAATAATGATATTTTCCAAAATACTAAGTGTTTTCACTAGATTAATTGGCAGTTTTCCTCCCTCTCTTTTTCATAGTTATACTAAATGATTAAAATTGACATGGCTGCAGTTTTGACATCAGTAAAACCATTCTTGAATTTTTTTTTGTGTAAGCCGTCATATTTCAGTTTTATTAAGTGACACTGAATAAAGCCTTCAGTAGATGAGGAGTTGATCCTTTGTTTGTTTTTTTTTAAGCTAGAATTTCTTTTATTATTCGAAGTTATGTTTACGAATTTTACTGAGCAAATAATCCTTTAATCATTAAATTTTCTTACCATACAGAGTAAAACTGATCTTTTCAGAAGATACTGGTGATCATGTGACAAAGACTGTTTTTGTGCACTTCTGTTATAAGTTATAGAACCAAAATGATTAGGGAAAAATCTTACCTGATTTTAATTAGAGAGAGCAAAATAAATATTCAGCAGGTACAGGGTGAAGTGAATCCCATGTGAAACTTGTTGCCCAGTCTGAAGCATTTCCTCTGTGTGGTCGCTGGGTGGCATTTCAGTATCTCCCTGGTGTTTGCCAAAGCCGCTGTGTATTTGCGATGCGGAGGGCCGTGTTTCAGTGCCCGCAGGTGTGGGTGCAGAGCAGCACGAAGGCATGCTTGGACAGCAAGAACATGTCAGTAACAGGGCCCGGTGCATGGACAGCAACTCCACCAATCGTCATCTGAAGAAAAGGTACAAGGCTGCATCAGAACTGCTGCCGAAAGGGCCGCTCAAGACTTTCTCGCTGTGTTCAAAGGAGGCGAAAGCGTTCACTTGGTAAGCATAAAAAAGATAAGCTGCCTTCAGATGAACATCCTTTCAGATGCGTCCCATCAAAAGAAAAGTAGCGGGGTATGTTTTCCTGTGTACCAAAAAAAGGACCAAAAGGAGACCGTGGCCAGGTCCATCAGTTGGCCCCTGCCTGTGGTCAGTCCCTTCCCCCTGCACCATTCCCTCTGCCCAATGCACAAACCTGGGGCGGCAACAGCCAGGGAACCAGCCCCGCTCCGGCGACCGGAGCCTTTGACCAGCGCGGGGCTGCGACTGAGGATGGGCCCGTGGGTTAGGGAGGGTTTGGCAGGTATTTTCAGAAAGCTCCTAACTAACCCCAAAGCATTTCTTTTTTTAGTGAGACTTCTGTGTGAGAGGCAGAAATCACATTCCACTAGTTGGGATGTTTTTGGCCCAACTTGCCAGTCTTCCTTGCATTGCTCACTAAATTGTGGATAGGGTTACTCTTGCTAATTAATCTATTAAAATGGCAGAGTGCATATTGGAAAACATGAGGAGAATTTATGAGGTTTATTGCTCCAAAAAGTAAAAGTATACCTTGTTGAAATGTTAACCTGCTCTATTACTTTTATTGGACAATGATTTTGTTAAATTAGATGACCACTGGCTGTTGCATATCTGTTTGTGGCAGAGAATGCTACAGCTATCCATGCTTGTGGAATGGCAGGTGTTCCCCCTCATGCGGCTGAGTTAAAGTAAGGATTAAATCTTAATTATAAAAAAAAATGCGTGTTCCTGACAAAAATGTCAACTGAGTTAGGGGTTATTTTTTTAAGAGATCATTAAATAAAGTGGAGTATTTCAACTCATAACTCTTTGTTGTGGGGGATTATTGCACAAATGGTTCACCAAAGCTCTTGTGTTATTTAAAGCCATCAACACCTTTTGCTCAGGCTACATTTGAAGAGCAGTAACTCTGTCACAGCAGAAGCAAGGGGGAAGTACACACATATTTGATTATTTGAATTTGGATTACTTTATCCCTGGCCTATAGTAGTGACAATAAGGGATAACAACCTAGTTGAAACATTTTTGTGTTTGCAGCATGAATTTAATGTGTGTGGGATTTTTAAACTTAGTATTTCCACATTCATATTCATCCTAATTTTATATTTGATATTCTGTCCTCTCTCATGTATAGTGCTCCATTAGGGAGATAGTATTATATTTTATCTAAAATACTAATATAATCAGTGGTAACATGTTGTAGTTCTTATCTGAAAGTACATAGAAACATGTATTGATTCAGGTTTTGGCTGATCTTCAAAATGTAGTACCAGCTTACGGAGTGGTTTGAAGGTGTAAGCAATAACTAACCTTATGCTATACAGAGACCACAGAAATTAAATTTGTGTAAAACACATGAGATTGCCAGCACAGCTCATCAACTATGGATTTCTTGTTTGAAGGATTTCAAGGTATGAATACATTAGCAGGTCGTAATCTGATTCAGACGAGTTGGGGCCAGGCAGGACTTCCACTGAGCCGTGGTGAGAGGAGAGCGATGTCGACAGTGCAGGCCCACGAAGCTGCAGGAGGTGTGCGGTTATGAGTGTTCCCCATCGCTTCTCCGGGGACTGCTTAGCTCCTTAGCTGAGTTTATATTCTGAGCTGAAATCTTCCAAGCTCTGTTAATCATTTCTTCTGTCTTTTTGGACTGCTGCCTTGTTTGCAGGCCACAGAAAAATCAAAAGCATTTGCCAATCACACTGATCACTTACAAGTGATTAAGTAGCATCTTCCTATCTTTTTGTCCTCTTTTTCCTGCATTTGTTTGAGGTGTGCTGGAAGATTTCCCCTGTGGTGGGATGGGAGTGCTACCTAATCTTTCATGTACTCGTTCCTGCTTTCTCCTGGGACATATTAAAATGAACTTCCTTGACAAAATGTGAGACAAAGACCTTGTTCCCCTTAGTAAATAGGGTTAACCTTCAGGTAACTCTTCAGCCTGGGTTCACTATCCAGGTGTTTTATAGATATGGGCTGGGAGTTGATTACATACAGCTCATGGCTAAGCAATTTTCTTGCAATGCTGGTAGCAGCTGACTCTGTGATATGTGTTAGTGCCATGAAGAATGTCTGAGAAGTCTTTTAAACTTTCAGCAAGGATAAGATTGATTACTTCCGCTTTTGCCAATGGTTCCAGGTCACCGATGTCCCCTTCCTGCAAGGCTCTGCTCTCAGTCCTTGCAAGCTTGCTAGGTTTTGGGGACTCCCTGGGAGACCAAGACCTTCATGCAGGAGGGTGGTTGTCTCCAACCCCACACTTCTCCCCTCCTGATTTCCTCTCTTCTTCACCCTTCTTTCTCTTTCCCACAGTAGGAGTTGCCTGGGTGAAAAAGGGCCAAGACAGAGGTGCTTTGCTTCACAAAAAGGCACCACAGCGTAGTTTGACTTGACCAGGGCAGGAAAGCGTGCTGCACATGGGGAAGGTGGATCCCATACTGTAGTGCGTGTAACCCTGTCCCTCAAGGCTAGCCTTGTGCCCAGTGGGGAAATTAAGATTTCACAGGAAAAATAAAATGATTGAACTTGCTCCATTGCCCATGGGAACTCCATGACAAAGCAGCTGCTTGAACCTACCCTGTAATGCCTGAAGCACTGGCTGCTGTTCCCTCTTAGCCTGCTCCCAGTTAGGGGATAAATGTACCATGCACATACATTGCCTGCCCACAGGTCAAAGGTAGAGATTCTTTAAGAAACACACATCCCTTCAGAGCATAACACACATTTACTGCTCCTGGGGAAACAAATGTTCAGTTAAAGAATCACATATGCCAGATCATCTGGCACCTCTGAGAGAAAGTGCAGGGAAGATTCTTTAACAAGTTTCCTTTTAATATTGGAGTTAACTCAAAAAATAATCCAGCTGTCACATGCATTAGGCCCAAGTATCCAAATAAAAACGTATGACATGCTGCCTTCCTCCAAGGTTTACTTAGAAGGACATCAGAAAATTATCTGTCATCAGAATGTCATGATGTGTTTGAAAACAAACAGTGAAGCAGTAATTGAATGATGACATTATTAGAGTTTGACCGAGAAGCTACGCTATTGGACATTAGCTATTTTGAGATTTTTGACCTTTATTCATAAGTCCCATCAGTTCTATATGATGTGATGTCTTGGACAAGCATATCAGTTCATGTCAGCACCATTCATTCACACATTATGTATTGTTGGATGTTTCATGGAGTTGAAAATGTAAATGCTTAAGGAAGTTTGATAGAGAAAAGCTGCACCAAGCTTCATGATTGATTATGAACAATTCAGAGAAAACAGACACTGACTCCTAAAAATGTAAATGAAAAATCATGCATCTGTCTTTGTCTTTCACCAAAATGATGCCTACATAACCTCTTGGAAATGAAAGCACTTGAGTTGGAGAGAAGCTGATGAGCTGTGATGCTGTAACCTTTTGTGTTTAACTTAATTATTTTTTTCCTTGTAATGGGACTGTACCTAAAACTACATTCATCCAGAAAACTGCATCTGAGGTGTTGAGATCCTGGGCTTCATCTGGGCTTCTGAAAGGAGGTAGGCAGCTGGAGAAGCAATTCAGCTCTTAATTGGATATATCAATATCTCTTTATTGAGAGTTCTTGTTTTGGTAATTTAAGTTTTTGGTGGATCTAGTGGGTCCAGCCAAGCTCACCGGCCAAGTACACTGTCAGTACCAAGGAATCTGAAGATTTACAATTTAGGAAAGAGATGAAATAGGCAGAGAAAGATTTGCTCAGCAGCTAAAGGAAGGCCATGGCAGGTTCAACAAGATTTCAATGAAATGTGTGCATCTATCACTTCTCTTTACCCGCAATTTAGTTTTTTGTTCCTACAAGCACATTAAAGACTACAAGTTATAGATTTTATAGAGAGAAGCCAGAAGAAAAAATCTAATTTCCTGCATAATACATAATACAAAGTATTGAACCAAATTGGTCTGAATCAAATCTGTAAATTTTGGTTAAGTTGTAGCATCTTACGAAGTTCAATATTATGTTCCTGAAGGGGTATTGGATTCATCTGTTCTGGAAGCAAGAGAACCAAATCTTTCCATGAGTTGCCTCCTGCTCATCTAAAGAGCTAAGACCAGAGTGCTCTTGGATTAAACAGCCTCCAAGAGCAGGTTCCCATGCCCTTTGAGACTGAGGTATTTTTATTAAGTTACCAATTGGGAACAGTTGTGATATATTCATCTGAAATGAATAGCCTGGAGTCAGTATGATTGAATGCAAGCCCATGACATCATTACATTTTAAATAAACTTGATTTTACTAGCTTGTCTCCAGGCTGGTAGTGCCATGACCAATGTCTGTTGGTTGGAATTTTTAAATTTTTTTTGCAACCTTATAACAAAATAATAGATGTACTTAGCATGTCTGTGAAACTTAAAAAGTCTGGATGTAGCTAAGTGTAACAAAAATGTATTTTGTTCTCATATCAGAGTCCGAGCGTTCAAATATGTGAAAAAGCAAGCAATGACTATTGAAATCACATTATGAACAACTTCCAAAGAAGGCATACTTTGTTTATAAAAAGTATAAGATATATTATTATTGTACAAAATGAAGTTTTTATGTTTATTTAAGAATGACAGTACGTTTTTACATAAATACAAAAGCTTATTTTTGGATCTAAGAAGACTGGAGACAGTGCAATACCTCCAGACTGACATGTCATGGGAAGTTTATGTAAATAGCAGCTAGCAAAGGCCATTGCAGTTCTTAAGGAATATTCTTGATGCTGTAGCAGTCAGGGGCTATGTTGCTGCTTCTCTGCTCCAACTATGACACTGTATCTAATTACTATGTTTAGAACAGAGCACTCTGATAAACAAAAGTGCAGATTACAAAACACACAAAATTAATTCAGCCAATGC
>NW_010583963.1:71453-89123 GCF_000705375.1 Tinamus guttatus | reverse complement strand
AACTAGCTTTGGAGACCAAACACCCGGAAATGAGGAAGAAGAGGAGGAAGGCAGGACCCTCGAATTGAGGGCTGGGACTCCCCACTGGTATGGGCGCCTGCGCACCCAGGGGGGAAGAGTTGCACAACTGAAGGCAGAGTTTGCCCCCCTGGCCTGCCTCCTGGGTCATAATGACCCTCTGTGCCAGGATGCACCGAGCATAAAGGGGACAGTGCGGAGAGAGCGGCGGGGAGGAGAAACTCCTAACTCTGAGACCTACGCTGTCTCTGCAGGAGCTGGTCAGCAATTCTCTCTCTCTGATCTGCCAGCTTGAGAGGATGTTCAGGTCCAGTATCCCACCGGCAGGTGTCACCTTGTGAGTAGTTATCCATACTTCGCTGCTTTTATGTGCTTTCACCTGAATAAATGCTCGATGTAGCCATCTCGTTCTGCGTGATTATTGCCGAATCCTGAGTCCATCCGGAACAGAAGGCTGCATGAAAGCCCATAGGATTCCTCTGGCCTTGTGTTTACGGGGAGGCCGCATGAAAGCCCGTGGGCCTCCCCAGCCAAGTGCACATGGAGGCCCTGGGAAGACACATGAAAAGCCATAGGGTCACCCCAGCCCAGTCCGCACGGAGGCCCCAGGAGGCTGCACGAAAGCCTGTAGCTCCCCAGAAACCATTGGCGACACACAATGACAGCCTTTTGCTACAGGAAACCACTAAAATATCCAACAGTGATACAAGCGAAAAATAAAGAAACAGCTTACAAATGAGAAATAATCTCCACTACTTCATGCAAAAGCACAGCCATTACTCAGCAAGCACGAGCTGTTTCTTTTTGAGTCTGACACTGAAGACACCAGTTAACACCACAAGGGCACTTCCGAGCACTCGTTCATCAGCGAGTTGAGGAGGCAAATTCATGACATAAAACACTTCAGCCTTTCAAAAAGCATTTTATTTTTGTAGTACTTAGAGATATGAATAGGGTTTGTACATGTTTTCCATAGAAAAAAAATATATGATACTCATATCAGTGTCTGGATTAACAAACAGTCCAATGATATTTTGCAATGACTGCACAGAAAAACTTAAGTGCATGAGGTCATGTAAGGAGAACGAACAGTAAGTGGTGCATTCAATGTTCTCTGCACATTTTTCTATGCAAATGAATATCCTAAAATAGCTTCAGTGAAAGCAGCATAGAAAGAGGCACATAAAGATGGCTGAAAGTGATGATAAAAATGCAGGTCTTCAAGTTGTGAACACAGAGGACCAGGCAAACAATTACTTCGGCAAACACTTCTTTTTTTCCTATTGGGGTCCTATTTCTGGTTCACCTAGATCACTCCTGAACATCTAAACTCGTAATAATAATAATACAAAGTGCCCTTGATTTTCAGATATTTCATTTGGTATAAGCACTACTGGGAATTAAGTGTTAGTACTAACAGTGTCTGACCAAATACATTTCAACCTTTTCTAAGCTCCGTTCACTGAAAAAGCTAATTTTATTCTTTAAGAGTTAAGAAGTTCCTTTCAGAAACAGAAAACTCTTGCAGACTTAGAAAGTCCATGACAGACTTTCTAAACCAGCACCTCAGATCTTGCAACAAACTCCTCAGTCTGATAGAAAACTATGCCATGAAGAGGCCTGTCACTACAGATCGCTGTGTACAGAGTAGCTCTTCCCTGGCTCACGGCCAATCGCCACTCTGGATTCTACAGTGACAGAGCTAAATTTCAGGCAGTGTCATCACCTGAGAGCAGCACCACACACTCCCCTTGTCCCTTCGGAGCTGCAGTGACCGGCAGGAGCAATTCCCTCGCTGCCATCCCGCAGGGACTCCACCACTGTGGGAACTGCATTGGCCTTCAGTATATCCAAGTAGAGGAGGTAGTCCTGGAGACAGGCTGGTAGTGGCAATCCACGGATAAAGCTCTCCGGTCGCAGACGCTCGCTCTTCAAAATGGACCAGATCTCAAGACGACAAAGATGAGACAAGGGAGGAACGATGGCTGAAAAATTTTAAAAGATGAATCAAACAGTGAACAGAAATACGGGAGCACGTGGCTTGTGCACAGTTCCCCGATTCAGACCGCGCCCGTGTTTGTACCAGATAACCAAGCAGAGTTCTTGGTTGCCAAGGTCCCTTGTCTGCTAGAGAATGACTATTCAGGAGCTTAAGTACAGAGTATAGTCCTTATGTGAAACAAAAAAAGCAAAACAAATAAACAAAATAAACCCTTAAACTTCTCAAAATTTTTCAGCAATGTTTTATCCTTGATCAGAAAGTTTCATCCAACCTGCCTAAAACAACCAGCTGCCTGGAGAGAGAGAAGCCCATGTCAGATTACAAGAAATGAAAAATAAGGAAGTCTAGTAAATCAAGCAACAACAACAAAATAAAAGGTAAAAAGGTAACATATTCTTCCAGAATAGTATTAAATAGCAACAAGACTCGTTTATTTTTGTTGAAGTCATTGCTATTTTAACTTGACTTCCTGTAATGGATTAAGACCTGCCAAGACCACTACACATTTTTGTACGGAACACTTAAAACAAAGTTATTTGCATTCTTTGACATGAAATGAGAAACTAGTGCTCAGGATCCTCTTCTCTTTTTCTCTTGTGATTATACACAGGAGTCATAGGTGCATACAAACTCTCAGCTTATTTCAAGGCAATACTGACAAGCTGAGTATTAGTGCTGTCACAGCACGAGTTCTAAGGTCTTCTATAACGTGTCTTTTAATAAATATTCTTAATGCTTACAGTGACCTCTGGAAGAACAGAGTGTAGCTGGAATAAGAGAGAGCACCTCCAATGCCCTTTCACTTTATACAGTCCTTTATAAACTAGCATATAATACCAAAGGTTTGCACTGTGTCTAAGACTTTACCAAATAATTTGACCAGGGACAACCCCTTCATTCAAAGATATATAAAAATGTGTCTGTAAAAGTACAGTCAAGCAAGCTTTCATATTATAGTATAGCTTATTCTGACACAAACCTCAAGATTTGGCCTCAAATACAACAACACTAACATCAATTGCATGATAGTAAGCCAGCAAAATTCCACTAGACAGAAGCCTCCAAAAGGACTTGCCCTCTTCCAACTGCTGCTCACAGCTCCTTTATACACAAGTTACATTTCTCACTACCTTCTGACAAGCCTCCTGTTCTGACCAGGACAACCTTGCAGCTTCAGCAACTTGGGGCTTCAAACCAGAACACAACTATTAGACCAAGCTTTTCTTCACTCACATCAGGAACATACCTAAAGGAACACAAACCTAAGACATCACATGGAGCTCTCGCTAAAAGCACCAGAAAAATGCAGACCCAAGACACAGACAAGCTTTGTAGCTATGCAGAAGTTGATCTCTATTTGACTGCAAGAAGAAATAAAGGCCAGGCTAGTTAAAAAGGGAATTCTTGTTTAAAACTGACCTCCAAAGGAGATTTTGGGTTTTTTTTTTAGATATTGTGAGAGACACCTAATCAAAAAGAACACAGACTGAACTAAGGCTGAGGAAACATTAAAAGCATTAAAGGAGGCAGAAGACCAGGCTCTCTGCCAGCAGCATCGAGCAGCAGAAAGACAATGGGGAGCAATTGCGTTGGCAAAGGTGCCTGGGCAAGAGCCTGGCTGCGAGAGCAGTTCAAAGGAGGAGGAAGGAGAGACAGGAAGAGCAGCAGAAGCAGCAGAGAGGACCCCTTCTGCTGAAGGCATCGAGAGGCAGGTTCTGCACAAAAAGGCTAATTTCACTGACCAAAGGCTCAGGTGCAGACATTACATCATGTCTGCCGGCCAACAGAAAACAAAAGGCAACTCCCAAGCAGAGCTTAGCATAACCTATTCATTATTAAGAAGTGGTAGTTCATTTGTTTGCTTGTCTCTTTATTAACTGACAATCACACACTGTATCTTTGCCATCCCTTCCCCTAACCAAGCAGCCCAGGGTTATGTGGCTCCCATATGCAATGGGATGACTTTTATTTCAAGAGCAGGAGGGCAGCAGAGCAACAAGAGCTTTTGTAAAGCCCAGGAGCTTCTTGTCAAACATGGAGCTGTCACCGGAGCAGAATTATTGGAAGGTACCCAGTGCCTGGAGAGGGGCCTCCCGAATCCCGCTCCACCTCGGAACGGACACAACCAACTCCCATCCCTGAGGATGCAGAGACGAATCCCCTACCTTGGTCCAGGCACCCAGCCCTGGGAAGCAACTTGCTCAAGAACAGCCTTTACTGCAACGTCCTTCTCTCCAGCACTCCTTCATATCTGAACATGCGTTTTTTAATTACTTGGCGTTGTATTGCCATCATGCATTAGCACTAACAGCAGCACAAAACACTGTTTTCCATGTACATCCTGGAAACTGGTGTATACAGAGGATTTTTTTCCCCGATTGAATCTTACCAAAATGACTACTGAGAATCCAAGTGGAACCCTCCTTGTAGTCTGAAAGGTTTCGTTCTACAGCTGGAGGAAGTCTCTTCCAGTTGGTGAACTCCAGGACAAAGTTAAGGGCATCCCCATTGACAGAATAAATCCTAAGTAACAATAAAATCCCACGAATTATTTAATTTTGCAGAATAGCATAAAAATTATATTGGGGGGAAAAAAGGAGCAGGAGTGCTTTTATTATTTCCGATAGAGCCTTAACCATCTACATCCGAAGCACAGCAACAAAAAACACTGAAGAGAAATCCAAAGTAATGCTGCCAGGACAGTCCTTTAATCTTGCAATTACTTCTTCCCCTTTACTTTTAACAAGTTAGACTGCAATGGCTGAACTGTTCTGAAATTTACAGGCCTCAGTAATAGGCAGAATTCTCCTTCCCATTAACAAATTGTCCCATTTCCAACTAGATTTTAAGGCCTTGTTATGAGGATATTAAAATATTTTCCATCACATTTGGAGAAAAATTCATACCACATTTTTTTTAAATTAAATCAATACAGAATTCACAAGTATTTCAAATGCTCCTGTCTCCAGAGATTGCTTCTCGGCCTATGTAGAAATCAGTATGATTTACATTTCAAATCTTTACAGTGTCTGAAGAACTTTCAGTAAGACCTCAGCTCGGTAAGAGGGGAGCGCAGCAAGTATAACTAAACTGCTGCAGTGTTATGTATGATGAAAAACCATGCCATTTAACGGAGTAACCTCCTAGTTAAATGCATACACATCTGAAATTTCACCTGAAACAAAAGCTCTCACCACAGAAAAATTGCATAGTAGGAGGTTTTAGTTAAGGTTATTTTATGTCCTTTCTGTGTTTTTAAAAAATACCATATTGTTTTTCAACATTAAGAGATGTCTCGTTTGACTGCATTTCTACATTCACTGAAAAACACAGGAAAGATTTCTGGTAGCCTACGTTTCTTTAACAGACTGGTGGCTTTGCTTTGCACACTCAAGGTTAAACAAAAATTGCGGCTAACCAGATGTTTGATATCAAAATGCATAAGGAAGCCTTTATCCAGAGCAGAGAGAAAACAATTCTCACACTGACTTCCTTCCTCAAACAGGGAAGGAAATCGGTTTTACTGAACCTAGACTTTATCCATAAATCTTTCCCTTCAGGCCTTCCATGACCTTCTCTGCTTCCAGTTCATGGCAACAAATTATCAGGGACTGCCCCTTGAATGCCCTTGTTAAAAAAAAAAAAAACCTAGCAAACTAGCAGATATTATTTAAAAAATACGTCTTACCACAACTTGCAGAGTAAATCCAATGGATTAAAGCCAGCCAAGAGGAGATGAGGCAGCCATTCCCTATACTGCTCGTGTGCTTTCACTGCATAGCTTATGAACTCTGGCAGCTGCTCCTCAGAAGGTAGCTCACACCCCAACGTCAAGAAGCGTCGGAACAAAGTAAACTTCCCATGCAACAGGCAATATCCCAAGTTAATCCCAAGGAGGGTGATCCCATATTTGAGGAGAATATCAATTAAATCAAAAAACCTATAAACAGGATACAAAGCATAGCATCTTGTTAGCATATCAGAGAAAACATCTGCCTTCTGAGTTTTACTAATTATCACTGTGTCCATAACACATCAGCTTAAAAGGCAAGGCTCTTTTAGGAGGCCCTAGTGAGCAACCCCAGTACTGCTCTTACATGGATGGAACAGCCTCGATCAGGTTTTAAAAAAATGCTATGCTATTGATTAATAACATGTAACAAGTACATATTGCAAACACCTATAATAAGATGATATGTGTGTGGATTTACATATATATGTGTATATTTGACTATTATATAATACTCTTTATATTATTTATGTATTCTTTAATATTTGGGGTTTGCAGCTTCTCTAGCAGGATGAAGACTCTGGGCAGCCTGTTCTAGTGTCATGGAACCATCTTCCAGGAAAGAGCTGGGTTCTGACGTGCAGGCGGAGTTTCCAGTGCTTCTATTTCCAGGATATGTATATGGGAAGGAACCTTTAATTACAGAAGTATGTCTAAAACATACTTCTATATACACCTATCTAAGCACAGCACAGGCATATGGAGAAAGTAAATCAGTATTTCCTAATAACTCTTCCTCACTAAAAAGCATCTAGCTAATTAAGAGTCTTGACTGATTCAACTACAGCATCAAGCCCGGTTCCCAGAAGACAGAGATGGGCTGATAAGGCTTTTTGAAAGCAGGAAAGCTAGACTGCAATTATGTTTGACAAGACTGCTCTTCAAAGAGATGGGCTTCCCAAAGGAGGTGTGAACAAGGTTGTGCAGCTCACGCACATAATCCAAACTCCGCACGTCACTCAGGTGCTTCAGGCTTAACTCTGTCATCTCCGGAGTGGAGGAAAGAGGGCAGGACAACTCTGCACATTCAGAAAGCAAAAACATGACAACACACTAGTGAATAATTTGAAAATAGGGAGGTATACATACTTTTTTTGGAAAACCATGCACATGGGCGATCTGCAGGCAAAGGTGAGGCACTTTTGAGCATCTGCACTGTAGCCTTGCTTAAGTAACATCTCCAGGCACTCCTCATTACCACCATAAATCGCTGAGTACACAGGGCTCACTTTGTCTTTTCCTTGATCACAGATCCGATCAGTAAGTGGTATGAGCAACTCCAGGATACTGCAAATATTTTAAATCACTGCTTATTTGGGAGGTCTTATCAAACAGTGACTTTTAATTTTCTGGTCAATTATCATAAACTCATTGCCACTTAAGAAGAAAAGCTTACTTATTTTTTCACTGTGGAGTCTGCTTAAAGGAAGAGCATTCCTCATTTCATCCATGTGACCACACAAAAATAACAGGCTTTGCCACTGATTTGCATCGTGGCTGGCTTAAAGAATGATATTACTGCACATACCCTTAAATTCTGAATCTGTTAGCAACAAACACATTCTGACCAAACCTTGATTGGCTATGTTATCCTACAGTCCATTTTACAGCAGTGTATGCCTGGGGGCTCGTTTGGATCTCTAGAGTTTGGAGGTAAACTGAACATGTGAGTTGCAGACAAAAATGAATATTCACTTCTGCTCAACAGCACTCATTGAGAGACTGAAGCAGAAAAATCACTCTCACACCTCATGCCTTTGACTTACATTCCTCTCAGCTAGCAGGGATTAGTGAATAAACATGGGTTCCTTTGCCAGGAAAATTTATTGATGATGCTCAGAGGCTGCAAAGGCAGTGAAGGCAGCATTTGATTCAGAAACATTTCTAGTACTGACAGCTTGGCCAACTCATCTCTCACTCTGAGATATTTTTCTTCATCTTTCTCAATCTATGACAGTCTGACCTCTTCATTACCCGAGTAGAGGTCTCAGTTTGAGGCACTTCGACAGCAATCAGCTGAGGAGCTACTTCTGCTAACAATCAAGGCAAAAGCAACTACACTAAAAACTTCTTCACAGGTGGTTCCCTTGCTTTAAGTGCTGTCACACGTGTGCAAATCCCAGGGGTCCTGAGGGAAGCTCCAAGGGACCTGCCACTCTAGGAATTCCTTTCCACCTGTAATCTTTCTGCTGCAAAGCCCCTTATTTCATTGGGATTGGGCAAAGCTATAAACACATTTTACAAGGATTACCAGAGCAGTTTTGTGGCTTTGATTTTCTGGCTGGTTCAGCTAATTCATTACTTGCCTATGATTCTTTCTGTTCCTTCAAGGACAGGACTATAATACTAATTAAGGGCTGTTCAAGTGATGTATAAAGCATATGCTATTGTTTTGTTTTGAATGAGAAAGCAATATGCCTACTATGTGATTTCTATCTGATTCAACAGTTACTCCCTTTTTGGAAGCCCCTCTAAATTGCTTTGGAAATGGATCAGACCCAGGTTAGATGCTGAATTTTCAGCAATCGTTGACTTCACTGGAAATACAAACAAACCTTTAAAACCCGAAGCGTTTTAACCCTAAACCACAAATCAGTCTGACAACTTGTTTTTCCTCCTTTTCAAGCTGAATGTTCACTTTGCTGGTTAGGTTTTAGTAATCAGACTCATTCATGTGAAGATATCGTCCAATCACCTACTTCTTATGGCCCATTTCAGCTGCTGCGTGAATAGGTAACTGCCATTCCTCCTCATTACAGTAGAGGTTTGGGTCGGCCCCTTCAGAGAGCAACAGCTCCACGCACTTGGTGTGACCCTCCTGCGCCGCGATCAGCAGGGGAGTGGCTTTGTCCTTGGCCTGACAGTTGATGTTTGCACCTGCCAAAGAGGCCCATACTTTATGTGACAGATTCACAAAGTAAGCACAAAGCAAATGACAAATCAGTGTTAATTAGTAATTGCTTTTCACGGATCGACTTTGCCATGAAACCGTTTTCCACTGCAATATTAAAAAAAATAAAAAATAAAAAATTTTACTAGCTTGTTGCTAGCTTTGTAAACTGTAAATGCAAATACACATATATATGTGTGCGTGTGTGTATATATATATATATATGTGTGCGTGTGTGTGTGTGTGTGTGTGTGTGTATATAAAGCATAGTGTTCTGATGATCATCTGAAGTCCTGTAAGTACAGCTTCGGGTTCTTGGGAAAAAAATAACTTATTTTCAAAAAACAGTAGAGTTTGGTGTGCGCACATTCCTTAGCACAAGGATCAGATGAGGAAACAGTGCTTTACATTATTTGTTCTATTTTTTGTGTGTGTGTGGAAACATTGAAAAATCAAACATTGAAAAATGCAGTGGTGTGAAGTAATGGATCCTTAGATATTGATTATCTACGCTACACTAATAAAACTTAAGTAACATGCTACACAGGAAAATACATTTCTCCATATAAAGGACACTGCCATTATTCAATACGTCAATAATTTTGCTTTACTGACAAATTGTTAGGCTCATAACCCTGCAAATTATTAGCAGTGCATTGTATCCTAATAATAAAAAAATATGTAAGAAGCAGAATTATAAATCACATTCATGGCTTACATGTATAGTCCAAAAAATGAGCTTTATGTCTGATTTTCTTCTCTTAAGAGGAGAGAATATTGTCATGAGCCTGGGGGGCACCATTCCAGCTCCCTCCAAGATCAGCATAACAAAATAAGGCCACTTATGTAGTGCTATTGAGAGTTATTAGTAAGACCATGAAATCTGGTCCTTAACCTTCTCATGGGTTTGAATTCCTATTTCTTAGTATCACTTACAGATAAGTAGTTCAAATTCCTGAAATAACATGATTTCAGTAAATAAGATAGAATTATGAAATTATGAAGTGCAGGAATAGAAGCAAAACTGTATCTGCTGGCAACCCAGTGCAAGCCCAGGAACAGTGAGGCTGAATGAATGATGACAATTACCATAGGACACAAGCATTCTTAAACTCTCCAGCCTCCCATACTGAGCAGCAACAAACAAAGGGGTAATTCCAAAGTCATCCTCACATTCCTTGTTTGCGCCTTTCTCCAGGAGAATTTTTATTATCTCAGTATGTCTCTGAAACACATAATTTTACTCTTAAACAAAAAGAACAGGAAACTGACCAAACCCATTTTCCCACAGATTCAAAACACAAACAGAAAAGATGCAATATAGTCCATTATCTAAATAAAAACTGAAAAGCTAGACAAATTTAATTTCATTTTTCCCATTAAACAGAAATGAAATTAGTACATTAGAACCATTAAGCAAACATATTTCTGTTCTAGAAATAGCTTGGATATTTCCTTATGATGAGATACGAAAGAAAAGTCTTCTCCCCATCCCTGCCCCCCCCCCAAAAATATTTTAACAAATTCACTCCCCAAATATAATATATAACCTGATAACCACATTCAACAATTTATAATACTTAAATAGAAATTGCTACCCGATACCTTGTGTAGTTTCAGATGCACCGAAGAGTTTACATTTAGACTGCCTTATGGATTATGTGGTTTAGGAAAAATCCCTTCAAAAAAGGGTAAATTACAAAGCATCATTCAGAATACACCAATTACACGGAAATGATATGATGCACTTTCAGGTTACCTGAAAAGAAGCTTCATGCAAAGAATTCCATCCAGACCAAGAGTGATGTCCATTAACATTTGCTCCATGTTGAAGCAGAAGCTTTACAATGTCTGTATGTCCATTTTCAACAGCTTCAAACAGAATAGTTAAAAAAAGAAATATTTTTTTTTACAGATATAAAATTAAAGGAGCCAGTACACAACTCAGATGATCTTGTCACCAAGTTCCCACTGCTATAACCATCGCTACTTTACATTTATTTTCCCCCTCAAAACCCGATTTCTTCTAAATGATTGTGCAGCACTGCTTACTATGATATTCATTGTCTGGTCTAAGTAACAAACACACACAACCTCTCTTCCAGCATTTTTGATATAAAGCAAATGATTTCTAACAGAGCCTTCTGTGCTTATTCCTAAGGAAATGCTATTTCTCTGCTTAGCTAGACTTTTATCAGACCAGCTTTAACACCAGCTTTTCTGAAACCATAACAACCTCCTCAGATACCTGTTTTCAGTGGGCTGAGAGGTTTAGGCTGGGGATGTTATCTTCTGAATATGCTCATGTATGACAACCCACACAAGCCACCTTGCTCAGCCCTGCCGGGCTGCATACACATTGCATGCCAATGTAAAATGTAGGTAACAGGGGTTTTGCCTTCTGACTTGCCACACAATTGATCCTATTATCAGAACTAATTCCCTATTTAACCTCATGGCAAAGAGGATGCGTACAATGTAGCTACAGCTACATACCAATATAAATTAAGACGGGAAAGAAATGATAACAGTTAAATCCCCCCAAAAGGCCACTGAAAGAAGTGGAGACTGGGCTCTCTCTAGTGCTACTATTCATTGCAACAGGCACAGTGATTCTGGCCACTGAAAGAGCTTAAATGTCTCCGTGTTTTACATATTTAAGATATATTTGTTGCTGAATAAAGCTTAATAATATTTGTGCAGCAAGTCAGAAGGCTTGGAAGCCGAAAGCAACGCGATTTGTAAGAACTCCACGTTGCAGCTCAGAGACTCACCCTGCTAAACACAATTTCACAATATGCACCTTTGCATCAAGATGTACCGAGCACAAACCCATGCTGCTGCAGTCAGCCCCTCAAACCTCAGTCCTTCAGATAAGAGAGAGCCTTCTGCTTATGCTTAATACACCTTTCCAAATGCCAGGTGAGCACAGAACAGTTAAATGCTAATGCAGACAACAGCTGCAATAAGATATCGAAGAGGTCATAGCAACAATTTCTAGTCAATTCCCCTTTCCTAAACGATGTTCTGCATGATAACCAACTCCAACCTTATTCTCAGCATTTTTATTCTTGCAGAAATGCACCTTTTAGCATTTATAGCTGATCTGCAAGATGCATCGCTAACCAGCAGACCACTCGGACCACTCGCTATGCGAAACAAGGCACACACAGAAAGATCACTTAGTGATCTTCTGCAGACCATTTCTCTGAGGCAGAAGGCATTTGTCTGGAGATAAATAATGTGGCCATTGTTCTTCAATGACTTTTACGATCAATGATACACCGTATTTCACAGTGATTATCAGTAGGAACATTCTGGTTAAGTTAATACACTTCTAAAAAAGAAACCAAACTGAAAATATACTATTCCTCTTACCATCTAACATTTATAATTAGTGCTTATATTAGCGCAACATTGATTTAAGGCAGACCACAAAGCAGGCAAGGAATGAAAATATACCCGTTATATATATTTATGCTAGAGAACTGAGTTAGATATCTAAGGCTCAAAGCAAACAATACAAGCAAAGGTTGCTCTGTAAATGCCTTCCCTGAAAACTCTCAGCAGAGTATTCTACAGCCTACAAAATGTTCACGTGCATTATTGGCAAAATTTCAGTCAAGGAAGCCCTAACTCCAGTTTTGCACGAACAGGACAGAGAAAATCCTGTCACATGCTGCAGTGGAATGCGCCATGACACGGAGCAAGAGGCTCCTCCAAGGTTTCCAGAAGTTCCCAAGGAAACTGCTTCCAGCTACAGCTAATGCCACATGCACATCTCGACCCTGCCAAAGGGAAGGATGCTCATGAGGAGCTGGGCTTCCTCGCATGGCTGTCCTGTCCTGTTGCTTAGCTCGGGCTGACGCCTGCTGGCCCACAGGCAACAAGACCTCAGGCAACAGGCAGCTCTAGATCTGCCCTCTCTGCTCCTCTCTGTGCATCTAGGTGCTACCTTCAGGCGTCTGCATAAGGAATTGGCATTTCTGTGGCTGCAAGACGGGCACTCCAAGCTTTATACAACCTGCCCTCAACATCTTCTCTGCATTCAGCCTTGACATGGGCACATCTGGCCCATGATCTACCTCCCCCAGATATTTCCAGCTTTAGCACATGCTTCCAGCCATACAAAATGATTAATGAAAACTAACCTTTTCAAGCACAGCAGCTTTCCAACCACCCACTATCCCTCCATCCACATCCCCTCACACCTAGGCAGGCTCCCCCATATTGTGCAAAGCGCCACTACCTGGTGCTCCTGCCATGGCAATGTCCCCTCAGGAGCTACCTGGAACAAGCAGTTTTAAGCAAGTAAGCTACTTAGCTGTTGGAAAGCAAAAAGTGAATGGGCTCCTAAATAAATCTAAACACAGTGCACAACTTGATCTTTTCCTTAGCTCAGTATAAAAATAAGAACTTGCCAATGAATGCTATGTTTATTGAGGATTAGCAAGGTAAAAACCACTCATGGGTTTGATTTACTTGCATTAAAAAGGCCCTCCAACAGGGGATTATTTGCTTAAACAGCATGCTAATGATAAGACATATGAAGCATACACAAACTAGAGACTAAAATCTTCCGTCTGCAGGCATTTTTGAAGTGCTTGACAATAACCAAACAACAGACCATAGGACTTAAGAACAATTTTTCTAAAAATCATCCATAAAATAAGTTTCATTTTAGAAGGTAAGAGATATTAGAAATAGGCTGCAGCTTCTGTTTGATTAATTTTTGCATTTCATCACAGACGACTAGTAGAGCACTAATTCTAATAAATAAGCATATGCAGAAATGCAACTCTACATATTAGTTTACACATAATAAAACCAAAAGATCTTCTGCCTATCAATTTCATAAGCTTTTACAAAATACCTTGACAACCTTTTGCTACAGGAGATCACTAAAATACCCGGCAAGTTTGTAACCGAAAAATAATCTTCAATACATCATGCAGAAGTCAATTAGAAGAGTCATTTAACACACAAAAATTATTTCTTATAGATGTACCTGAAGACAGTCAAGCAAACTTTAAAGCACTGACTTAATCCATGAGCACCTGCTCACAGAACATATGAAGAGAAAGAATTGGCCCACTCAGTATGTAAATAACTCGCTTCTTTTATAAAGACACAAAAGATTCTAGACCTTTTCTGTGCTTGAAAGAAACAAAGATATAAAAGCCTACTCTGTTTTACAACTTGATTTTGAAATGCAGTGCTGAGGCAGCAGGGAAATAGCAGACTATTTAAACCACTCCATCTCTGATTCTACAACCTTAGTATTTATACGAAAGGCTTCAAAAGATATGAAGCACGATAAGCCGTGAATAAACTTGGGGCTATAGCATGGCTCTTGCCTACATGTCAGTATTCTCAGGTCTCAAGCAAGCATGCATCACCTAGAAACAGCGGGGTGGTGGCTTCAGTAGTGACCTTATTAGGATCAGCTCCAGCTCCCAGAAGAGTGCTGACGCTTTCTGCACACCCGTGGCTGGCGGAGAGATGCAGCGCACACATCCCTTCAAACGTCTCTGCTTGTAGGTACTTCTCAGATGGAGCTAAAAGCAAGGACCGTGGAAGGGGTATGTTTAGCAATAGATTAACACAGTTGTTTTCTTAAAATGAGTAATTGGAGATATATGGCCTACAGAGTACACTTGAACATGGTTTCAGACTATTGCAAGTATCAGTCATTGCTGGCTGTACATCCTTGGACAGAGATTGTTAAGGCAGAACCAGTTGTCATTCTGTTTCTTAACTAATCTCAGACACAGATAGCAAATACTTTAGAGCAGAAGGAAAAAAAAAACCCACAGGACAGATTGTCCCACAATAAAGTGCAGATAGCAAATACTTTAGAGCAGAAGGGAAAAAAAACCCACAGGACAGACTGTCCCACAATAAAGAAGTACATTTGTTGCAATAAGTACAATTTTCCTCTTTGCCTTTTTAATGTAATGAGTGAAATCAGTATAGACAACCACTCTCTCTTGCATTCAGGAGGTGGTTCTAGGAGGTGGAGCTCAACATTTTTTTTGGATGGCTGAAGATAAATCCCATTTTGAAGCTTCAGTGAAAGCTGAATGAAAGTGTGAAATTCACCCCAGTGAGACAATTCTTAACCATTAGAAACAGGATTGTATCTCAATAAGTTGCTTAAGCTCCCTGATTTCTCATGAAGTAAGTGCTTTCTAGAGCAAATGTAAGATTCTAGTTTCATAGCACATTTAAATATATTATGTGGCACTCGGGTGGGTTTTTAGTATATATGACCAGATTTTGATCTCCAAGAGAGGAATCTATAAACATACTAGGAAACTCTTCAAGAAACATCCATTGTGTAAGCAATATGAGGGAGCCTGACCTCATCAACAGTGTGCAATCTAACTTATCTTTGACATGACGAAGTGAGAGAGGGAAAAAAAAAATAAAACAGCATTTGTGTACGAGTTGGGTATGAGAACAAACAATTTGCATACAAAACAGAAGATTAAGGCTAGTGATCTTGCTTCTGTAAAACACAGAGAGCTACAGCTAACACAATAATCAGACCTTTCAAGGACCTAGGATGGGAAGAAGATATGAAGAGAATTTTTAGCAGAAGGAAGATGTGTTGCTATTTGATAGGTATGTCTAAAGGTTTAGGGAAGGAGAAGAAGATAGAGACAAAATGATTCCTACTATTTTTCATTATTATTAATCAACTTCTCATGATAGCATTTACTATGTTATCATGAGTATTACCATGCTATTGTTTTGAATATTATCATATTACCATCACAGGTCTTATCATTTTGCCCAAAGAAATTTCTTTTACTTAGTGGCTCTACACTGCTAGAGATTTACCAGATTATCCATCAGCATATTCTCTTTATAAGATGTGCAGCACTTCGCAGGAGCTTAACCAGCATCGTAGGTTGCCACCTAGAACCTAACCTCTAGTGAGCAGATCACATTAAATCAGACCAGAGGGTTGGCACAATGGAATGTTGACCAGGCTGTGCAGGAGCGAGAGATGATTGCTCTGAATGTTCTAGTAAGTGTGCTACAAACTCTAAGTCCATATTATCCAGGCATCTGAAATAACAAAAGCTTCCAGAAGAGAGCCTGTGGTCACCTCCACCTGTCACTGTTACTGTCCGAATATTGGACACGCTCAGCTCTCAAGAGCTCTCTCTACAAGAGCTCTACAACTACAAAAGAAAAAAATCTTTAAATGTAGGCCGCTGCCTACATCAGCTTTTTAAATACGACATAATATAGTTACTCCTCTGTATCATGAATAGACCTTCGGGAAGTGAGTATAGTTAGCACTGACTGCACATGTTTTCAACCAGGCAATAAAATATAATATCAAATAAACCTCTGTACAGAGTAAGAAAGTGCCTTTTTTTTTTTAGAAAAAAAAAAAAAGATATCTAGTCAAATATTAGAAAGGTACCTTTAAATTTACTAGCCAAATAAGAATATGATGCAAGAAAGGCATTTGATTTATATTGGTTTATATCACAGAAGAATTTCAACAGAAATTCATACAATTTCATAACAAATTTTCCTTACCAGCCTGAATTAGTAGCCTCAGACATTCTCCTGAATTGCGGACTGCTGCTTCATGGATTGGCATCCATCCCCTGTTATCCGGGACATCAATGCTGTATCCCTCTTTAATTAGTTTCCTGAGCATTTTCACATTTCCTTCTCTAGCTGCAAGTCCCACAGCAGAACATCTATCAGAATAGGCCTCTGAGAAATCCATTCTTCACAAAGGAAACTCTGAGGCAAGGATGGGAAAATAAGAGAAATGAGGAGAGGAGAAAAAATAAGTATCTGTTAGTGTGAAATATACATTTACAGATTACAAAAGCCCAGAATAGCTTTAAATACATGGACAGAATCACCGGGTCTGTCCAGTTTGCCTCATTTCACAGGCATGTCCTATTGCTGAATGAACTATAAAATGGAGCCTTGCAGCAGCACCACTCACAAAGAAATATTTTGCCACGTCATTTCAGTAACATTTTAAGTCTCACACAAAACTGCTTTGGTTAGTAACCCGTGCATCTTGGTTTCATTACATCATGATGGTAACTATATTGCATGTACAGTCCTAGAGCAGGTAAAGCATTTCAGAAGTATCTTTTACTACTTTTAAAAGACTCAGGCATGGTCTAAGTACATGGCACTGGCCTCAAAGCCATATAGTCTAGGGACCCAAATCTGTTTCTAATGAAATTCTGAAATTCTGGGTAACCCCATGAGTTGGAAGAATACTTTTTTTTTTTTTTTTTTTGGAAAATGAGACACATCTAAATGGCTTTGACCAACGTTCCAAGTCTTGCCAGGCCAAGAAAACAAGTGCTACAGCTTCTTCTGTGAAATTTGCTCACCTAGACTTTTCTTTTTTCCTCCCCACACAAAAGGAAAACTCAAGCTCCACTAGTAGCTAAGACTTCCTCCCTAAGGTGTCAAGAGATATTCCTGAGCTGCAGACCCCATGAAGTTTGGAAACCTGAGAAGAGTTTAGAGTATCAAGCTTGGGAACCCAGCCCTGAGGAGGTAAGGCAAGGTGAATTGGCCTACCAAGGTGTCAGAGACACGTTTTCAGTTTTGCTTTGCTTTTTAAGGGGAGGAAAATCTCTTAACAAAACAAAACAACAACAACAACAAACCCACTGCTTTTCTCTCTTTTTACCCAATCCAAGGTTTCCTGAGACGCATTATGTGTGAGAGCATTAGGCAACTTACAATATGTAACTCCTAAAACACATGAGTAAAATGAGCGACCTTAGAAAACCAACTGCTTCCTAAAAGCAATCCCACTGAAGTGCCATGATGCCCGTTTGCAGCGACCCGGGCGCGTTCCTGAAGGGCACCCTCAGGCAGAGAGCCCGGGTGCACACGACTCCGGCAGAACCTGCGGGCGCCTGCGGAGGCAGGAGCAGCTGGGGACAGCCAGGAGGCTCCGGAGAG
>NW_010583963.1:50137-71171 GCF_000705375.1 Tinamus guttatus | reverse complement strand
GCAGGGGGCGAGGGCGGCGGCGCCGCGCGGAGTGGGGCTCCAGGGCCCCGTCCCCCTGCTGCTCCTCGCCATGAGGTGCCGGCCCCCCGCCTTTCCCAGTGCTCCCGCAGCGCTTCCGCAGGGCGGAGGCAAAGGGCGCCGCGCGGGGACGCGGAGCGGGCTGTGCGGGAGGCCACGCGCCGCCGCACGGGCCCGCGGAACGGGGTCTCGGTGCGCGGCCAGCGCCCGCCGGCAAAGTCCGAGCGTTGGTACCGAGTAATCCCGCTGTGGAGCTGCGGGTCGTAGTAGAGCTCTGGAAACTTGGTAGGATGTATTCTGCCAAAATCCTAGCTTGTATCACACCTTAAAATACCTAGATTAAGTGTTCAAAAATTACATGCCCTGCAAGTTCCATATTCAAATATTGTAGTTTTGTAACTCAATCTGTCCTGCTACTACAGTTGCATCTGATTGAAATTCAAATCTCACACCAAAAAATGGGAAAAAAAAAACATTACTACAAAATATGAAGCTCCTATCTAGTGCTGAAGCAGGTTACCTGAGCTTCCTCTCAGTCACGCTTATATCCAAATTCTGTCAGGGCAGCTAATATGCTTCCAGTGAGAAGACTGGGTGCAAAGGAAAGCTGATTACGTGGCTAAATCATAGCCATCCTGCTAAATGTAAACAGCAGCACTCTGGCTCATCACCTGTGTAAACCAGCTCCTTACTGCTGCACCGTCAACGTTAACGCGGCCTCTTCCTGGAAGGAACAGCAGTCCTAGTTAATGTTGACATTTCTGTACTAAGTCCATGGCGCTGTAGTGATGAACGGGCATTAGCAGGAGGCACCTCTGCCCAGTAAGTAAAGACGAGCATCACCCCGTGCTTGTCCTCCAGTCACCCTGGCACAGTGAGGGGCCCCCTCCTGCTCAGGTGGTGGGAACTCATCGTGTCCCCTCTAAACACCAGCCCTGCATTCGTAATAAATACACACATGATGGAACAAGAATCAAGGGAAGAGAGGGAATAGGAGGTAATGGCACTAACTCGAATGTAGATACATTCGATTTACCAGCAATTGCCAACCCTTTTTATACGTACATCCTACCTGGAGCACTGTACCTTCCCTTCTGCCCTGCTTCTTCAGAAATGCCGACCTTTTGCCGCTGGTCATCAGCCTAGAGCTGTTCTCCAACCTCTCTGCCCTCCTTCCCTGCCCAGCAGCTCCCATGTCACGAGCATGGAGACTCAGCTGATGAGCCAGCACACCTTGTTGGCCTAGGTTAGCAGGTACTAACTCACACACCCTGCTAGCTCTGAATACCAAAAACAGGTATTAGCCCAAACAAGTAATTTTTGTACTGGACAATATTCAGCATATGTTTGTATTAGATACAGAGTGAGCACAAAGGAGATGCATCTTAGCTTGAAATGAACCAAGGTAATGCCTTACAGTGATTACTAGCAATAGGGAAGAACTGAGTGGAAGCTGACATTAAGAGCATTCACAACATTTCTGCAGGGCTTGCAATTATTATTATTATTTTTAAACTTAGAAGCATGTCTTAAGAACAACTGATGCTTTCTGACTCCAGTTAGTCTAATTTTGTATTGTGAAATATTGAGGACTTACCCAATACTTAAAGATAATATCAAGCCTTCCTACGATCATTTTACTGCAATAAATATTACCATGGTTCAGGTACCATCAGGAGCTGAGTGTCTAATATAAAAAATAACGGAGCTTATGGCAGTGAAACAAGTTATCTGCAAGCCAGCTCAGGCCCATAAGATGTTTCTGGGGGATGGCAGCAGTGTTGTGCAAATGCAACCCACCTAGTTCTGAACTTGAGGCCCAAAACACTTCCCCATGTTGTGCTAAAGAGCCAGACAGCAAGTACCACTTTCCTACACTACACCTGCTTTCATCTCACCCAACCTGCTATACTCACATGTGAACCTCCGTTCTCCAAACTCTGCTGCTTGGTCAGCCATGGCCATCACCTCACTGGCTGGACAGGCACAGCAAGTGTAGTGGCTGACAGAGTAATGAGTGGTGACTAGACAGCTGATTGCTCACCTTTCCAGTGGAAACACTAATTTAGGTAATTCTCACCTACCAGTCATCCCTTTACAAAGATTGTTTTCTTACAAGCATTGTGAAATACTTGTTCTTCTGTTGAATTTGGATGAACTAACACACAGGCAAAAATTATTGGGATGGGGAAAAGAGATTGTGATCCTATAAACCTGCTTTCCTTAGGGAACTAGGCTAAGGACAAAACAAAAACCACACATGACAGAGAAAGTCCTTCTCTTTAAACTCCATAAAGAAACAAAGCCCAACAGGCCACTTTTCTTTTTTGCAAGTGTCCTTGGAGACCTCATTGCTTTATCTTCTGTTGGGCTAGGTGAAATCCACTAGGGGAACACTCAATGACTCTGCTCATGTACTAAAATGGCCACATCAGGTTAGTACCAACTTTGCCCCCAATAGCTTAGACATTTGTATTTTCAATCAAGATCATAACTAGAACCACATTTGTATGTAGGCGTATAAAATGAACCTTAAAACAAAAAAGCCCCCAAGGCTTCTTTGTTCAACTTCCATTTAAATTCTTGTTTAGACATATTAAGGGTACAGCTTATTATTTATGTAAACTGGATACTGGATTTTACATATGTTTTTTATAAATACTTTGACAAAATACTTTGACATTGACAAAACCCACATTTTCCTCAGCATCAACAACTTAATACACTCTTACTCTACAACAATTCCTAAGTTGTTACTACTACTTCCAGAGCCAAGAGAGTCCCTCAACATAAACTAGGAAAACACAGAGCTAAGATTTCTCATTCTACCAGTCCAACCAAACTCCACTATAAAACCCTTAAAAAACCTCTATTACATCTGAGATGAGTTAGTCCCTAGTGGGTGGGTTACAAGAGAAACTGGCCCTCCAGTATTAGTACATTTTAAAGACCAGTAGCCAACAGGTTAAAAAACAACAAAACTCTCCTGCAAACACGGGTTGCTCCAACATTCCACGGGCAGCGCAACAAAGGAAACGGGGCATTTTGCGCACAGCAGCGGTGGCGAGCTCTGGCGCAGAGCTCGAGGTAGCACTGCCGTGACCCCTGTGCTCGTGCTGCTGCTCACCTTCTGCCGCGATCGAATGGTTAACTAGAGACGTCATTAAACACCCTTGCTATTTTATAGCTTCTCATACTCATTAATTGTACTTCTAGGTTCCAGTGTTTGAGGAGACTCTCAAAGTAACCAGTTTTCTATTTTTCATCCAATGATATCAAACTGATCTACAGTTTCCTAGGCTATTAGTTTTACACTTTTTAAATAGTAAATTCTTTCGGTATCATCCAGTTCTTGGATCTCCTCAAATAGCTTAAAATTTAGGGGCAGTGATTTACCTAGATGTATGACTCTGAAAAGTCCTAATTTTTGACAATGCTATTTAAAGAGCCTTTAGCTGCAGAGGTCTGAATGCCCTGTTTGCTTCAAGGCCTGTTTCACATAAGATAAAGAAGCTCTGTTGCAGTGCTATTCAATGACCTTTTCTAGCGTGAGATACTAAATTTATTTCTTCACACTTCTGCTGAAGATGACAAAAACAGCACTTAAGAGTAAAAGAGCTGAAGTGTGAAGCTAGCATTATTACCATGTGGTCTGAACTGATCTAAAAGATGCTGCTGCCAGGGGAGTGAACTGTCACTTCCTCTCTTTATAACTCTCCTTCCTCCCCGCTTCTGATGACCTGCTTTTGCCACTTACCTTGAGCTAGGGTTGGCGCTCACTTGATTGCATAGTACATTCCCTGAACTCACTAAAAACACTGGAACGCTAATACATTGTTTGCTGCCATCTCTGGTTAACGTGGCTTTGACATCACATGAATGCTAGAGATGCCCTTCTTGCCAACTGTCAAACTCAGCCATACTGTGAAACCAACACTGCGAGGCTGACATTCAGGGATCCTTTGTTCTATGTATGCCTCTGTCAGAAATTACCTTTAGATGTGCCTAGAAAGTCCAAAAGTCCAGAAAGTCCAAAACCCTTTCTCCTTGCAGATCCACATGCTCACTGCTCTGCAGGGTGACCACACTAACACAAGGGATTCTCCCCCCTTTCATTGATCAGATATTTGCATTTTTGCTCTGCCAATCCCTCCGTGGAAAGCTATGCATGGCTTTGCCCTGTTTCTGGGATCACTGGTGGAGAGAAGATCTGTGCGGGTGTGCACCTGGGAGTGGCTATCAGCTGCTCGCAGGCAAACTAGTGTTAATCTGCTAGTGTGTTGTCACTAGCAGATTAAAATTCCATCTAGAGGATCCCAGTGAAAACTCCTGCAAGATTCTGCATGTATCCAATTACTGAATGATTCAGCTTTAGGTAAAAATAACATAGGGCTTTAGTCTATTGAAAGTGAAATGAGACAAGCATTTCTTGAGGAAACTGTGCAGATAAGGTTCTCTGTAAAGACGTTAGCAGTATCATGCTAGTCTGTATTTCTCCACTTCCTGTTCTTCAGAAAGGAAATGCTAGGAATGCCACCCTTCAGAAATTACCTCTGCACTCTGACTCCTGGCATCTTACGTGTATGGCAAAATAAACACTGAATTACTTCTTAGAAAGGAGGAAAAAATGCATTGTAACTTCAAATGTGAAGTTAAAATGACATTAATTGTATATTAAATCACACAATGTTCTTTTTTAATGTTTTAATACACAATGTTGAGGAAGTCAGGCCCTTAATTCATACAGAATTTTCACATATGAGATAAATCAGCTAGATACACACACCATGCCAGGGAAACACAGGCCGATCAATACACTGTGGCCAAATGGTAAAATGTCTGGATTTGTGTAGGACGATCTCAATCTCATGTTAAAGCCCTTCTACCTTGTAGGCATAACTGCCTTGCCTAGTATAAAGCATATTTTCAATAGGTATCATTTTTCAAATGTTCATCAGACACTGAAAGTATTACCCAATATCACAATAGAAAGATATCCTCCCAATTTAGGTCTGTCTTCCAGGCCAACTTTTAGCATTCATCAGCTGGCCTTGGTTCTATATAATCATTTACTCTGACAGGTTCTTCGTGCTGAAGGGCTGTCAGTAGTGCAGTGAGTGGAAAAAACAGACAGGCTACTGTTAGATCAGAGTGAGCCACAGGAGAAGGAAGTATAAAAAGCTACTTTTTGTTTAAGTAAGCTTATGCTTTTAAGGAAACCATTTTAAACTACTGCAATCCCATTTATTAGCATACTTTGAACTCCCTTTTAGAGAAAGGTTTTGAGGTAATCAAGTTGAAGTTATTTTTAAGTAAACATTTCTTTTCATTCTAGTTTATTTTCATGCCCAGATGCTGAAACTAATTGATTCTTCTTTTGGTAGGTGTTCAGTTATTTCAGCATCTGAGCAGTGGTACAGAACCACTGAGAGCAGCCTAGCAGTGGGAGGCCTTTGTCAGTTTATAGAGGACACCTCAGCTGTTTAACCATGAAGATGGGGTCCCAGGGAACATTATCTCAGTGTAACTCAACAAACCCTCCTCACCAGGAGGATTGTTACAGCCTCTAGCATAAACGCTACAACATGCTAATGCTATTCTCCTGTTGTACTTAATCTAGATTGGTAAAAATCTGTAAGAGTCATAAATTGGCACCTGGTTGCCTCCAAAACGTTGCAGATAAATGATTGTGGAAAGGACTGCAGGAGGTGCCAAAGTGATTCAGGATCTTAAATCATCCTTCCTCTTACTTTCATGCACTAGTGCTCGTCTTCTCCGACAAATATCTGAGCCAGCGAGTAAATACTGCTTCTGTTGCTGCAGACTTCACAGTGGTGGTTAATGCCTCCTGCCACACATAGTTAACACAGGAATACATCTGGGGGCCTCTAGAGTATAGGACGACTGAGGCCCTGCATTGAAATACAGAGCTAAAGGAAGATGTGATTAATTTTCCCCAGCAACTTCCCTTTTGATTCAGAGAGGTGATAGTGGCAAGAGCTATAAATGCTTAGGAAGATCTTTTGAGAGGCCCCAAACCTTCAGCTTTGTTTTAGTGTGGTCCTTGCAGAGCTGCATTTTTGAGCCTTCCTGGCAGCAGAATGCCAGAACAAAGTCAAGCAAATCCTTTAGTCAAAGGCATCTGATTTAGATCTTTCAACTTTGCCTTTGTCAGAACTCTCTGGGCACAATAAAGATGGTTTGGGTTTAAATTATAAAATCAACAGTTTATAGAGTTGTTACTTTCTTACTCAGCTACCAAAGGCAATGCCCAAGGTTCCTTAATGCTGTTTAATTTGGGTAATTTCATGCAAGACAGACTCTATAAAACCCCTCCTTCCTTAGATAAACAGACAGATTGTTCTTTCATCACATATGATATCTGTACAGTACTTACTCTTTCATTTAACATTCAGGCTTTCAAGGAAGGTATTTCAAGGAAGGAAGAGAAATAGAGAGAAAACCCCAATGACCAGTATTGAGCATACAAGTTACAGAAGTATTAATAGTCAAGGAAAAAAAAAAAAAAGCTATGTGGAAAATTGAGCTGATATGTTTATGGATTTGCACTGTGGCATATGGTGAGTCCTCCTAGGACTCTTAATGGTATGGGCAATGCAGTCCTCTGAAAAAAAGGTTTTGTTGTTTGTTTGTGTGTTTTAATCCCAGTGCTGCCAATGAAGTACACATCACTTGCAAATCTAGAGGAAGTAACTCATTTCAAGCAGAATATGGTTTCTTGCAGAAGCCTTACAAATCCATTTAAAAAATTGTTTAGGAGTCAAAAATAATCCAAGGATAATCCCATCAAGATAACAGATTGGATTTTAAAATGTTTTCAGTAAGGTTTGGGGAGGGGGGGAGAGAAAAAGTTTCCATGGGGGAAAAAGGAATTAAACACATTAAAGATCGTCTGTATTTCTCCACTTCCTGTTCTTCAGAAAGGAAATGCTAGGAATGCCACCCTTCAGAAATTACCTCTGCACTCTGACTCCTGGCATCTTACGTGTATGGCAAAATAAACACTGAATTACTTCTTAGAAAGGAGGAAAAAATGCATTGTAACTTCAAATGTGAAGTTAAAATGACATTAATTGTATATTAAATCACACAATGTTCTTTTTTAATGTTTTAATACACAATGTTGAGGAAGTCAGGCCCTTAATTCATACAGAATTTTCACATATGAGATAAATCAGCTAGATACACACACCATGCCAGGGAAACGCAGGCCGATCAATACACTGTGGCCAAATGGTAAAATGTCTGGATTTGTGTAGGACGATCTCAATCTCATGTTAAAGCCCTTCTACTTTGTAGGCATAACTGCCTTGCCTAGTATAAAGCATATTTTCAATAGGTATCATTTTTCAAATGTTCATCAGACACTGAAAGTATTACCCAATATCACAATAGAAAGATATCCTCCCAATTTAGGTCTGTCTTCCAGGCCAACTTTTAGCATTCATCAGCTGGCCTTGGTTCTATATAATCATTTACTCTGACAGGTTCTTCGTGCTGAAGGGCTGTCAGTAGTGCAGTGAGTGGAAAAAACAGACAGGCTACTGTTAGATCAGAGTGAGCCACAGGAGAAGGAAGTATAAAAAGCTACTTTTTGTTTAAGTAAGCTTATGCTTTTAAGGAAACCATTTTAAACTACTGCAATCCCATTTATTAGCATACTTTGAACTCCCTTTTAGAGAAAGGTTTTGAGGTAATCAAGTTGAAGTTATTTTTAAGTAAACATTTCTTTTCATTCTAGTTTATTTTCATGCCCAGATGCTGAAACTAATTGATTCTTCTTTTGGTAGGTGTTCAGTTATTTCAGCATCTGAGCAGTGGTACAGAACCACTGAGAGCAGCCTAGCAGTGGGAGGCCTTTGTCAGTTTATAGAGGACACCTCAGCTGTTTAACCATGAAGATGGGGTCCCAGGGAACATTATCTCAGTGTAACTCAACAAACCCTCCTCACCAGGAGGATTGTTACAGCCTCTAGCATAAACGCTACAACATGCTAATGCTATTCTCCTGTTGTACTTAATCTAGATTGGTAAAAATCTGTAAGAGTCATAAATTGGCACCTGGTTGCCTCCAAAACGTTGCAGATAAATGATTGTGGAAAGGACTGCAGGAGGTGCCAAAGTGATTCAGGATCTTAAATCATCCTTCCTCTTACTTTCATGCACTAGTGCTCGTCTTCTCCGACAAATATCTGAGCCAGCGAGTAAATACTGCTTCTGTTGCTGCAGACTTCACAGTGGTGGTTAATGCCTCCTGCCACACATAGTTAACACAGGAATACATCTGGGGGCCTCTAGAGTATAGGACGACTGAGGCCCTGCATTGAAATACAGAGCTAAAGGAAGATGTGATTAATTTTCCCCAGCAACTTCCCTTTTGATTCAGAGAGGTGATAGTGGCAAGAGCTATAAATGCTTAGGAAGATCTTTTGAGAGGCCCCAAACCTTCAGCTTTGTTTTAGTGTGGTTCTTGCAGAGCTGCATTTTTGGGCCTTCCTGGCAGCAGAATGCCAGAACAAAGTCAAGCAAATCCTTTAGTCAAAGGCATCTGATTTAGATCTTTCAACTTTGCCTTTGTCAGAACTCTCTGGGCACAATAAAGATGGTTTGGGTTTAAATTATAAAATCAACAGTTTATAGAGTTGTTACTTTCTTACTCAGCTACCAAAGGCAATGCCCAAGGTTCCTTAATGCTGTTTAATTTGGGTAATTTCATGCAAGACAGACTCTATAAAACCCCTCCTTCCTTAGATAAACAGACAGATTGTTCTTTCATCACATATGATATCTGTACAGTACTTACTCTTTCATTTAACATTCAGGCTTTCAAGGAAGGTATTTCTGGAAACAGAAATAGAGAGAAAGTGTTTTCCTACCACAGAACATCTCTTTAATCTATAATTTACAAAACCCCAATGACCAGTATTGAGCATACAAGTTACAGAAGTATTAATAGTCAAGGAAAAAAAAAAAAAAGCTATGTGGAAAATTGAGCTGATATGTTTATGGATTTGCACTGTGGCATATGGTGAGTCCTCCTAGGACTCTTAATGGTATGGGCAATGCAGTCCTCTGAAAAAAAGGTTTTGTTGTTTGTTTGTGTGTTTTAATCCCAGTGCTGCCAATGAAGTACACATCACTTGCAAATCTAGAGGAAGTAACTCATTTCAAGCAGAATATGGTTTCTTGCAGAAGCCTTACAAATCTATTTAAAAAATTGTTTAGGAGTCAAAAATAATCCAAGGATAATCCCATCAAGATAACAGATTGGATTTTAAAATGTTTTCAGTAAGGTTTGGGGAGGGGGGGGAGAGAAAAAATTTCCATGGGGGAAAAAGGAATTAAACACAATTAAAGATCAAACACAAGATTTAGGATCAAGTGATCTGCTTTTACAGTTGAAGGAGCAACATACTTGAAAGTTACCAGGAACATAAGGAGAAATTGAGGTAACAAATATGTTGAAAACACAGAATTACTCAGCATATCTCAGTCTAGGACTCACTGAAAAATTGCATACTGACAGACAATAAAATGACAGACAAATTTTCTGCTCACAGCCTTGTGGGAATAACCATTAGTGGGTATACACAACAAAAGGTTGGGTATTACCTGTCATAACCAGGAAACAACTGGGTCATTATAGATAGTTTTCTGAGAAAAAAATACCCTTGCAAGGAGAAAAACAAGCAAACAAAAACACACATAGGTGAATCATTAGGAAATTAATGATTAGGAGGGGAGTGAATAGCACATGAGCCAATGGTGCACCTGTGCCTTGAATATTGTGCGGGATACCAGACACTCCATCTCAGAGCAGACAACAAAGATTAGTTATTTGTCCTACTATCAGAACTAAGGATACTTAACAAGAAAGTAGGGAAGAGCTGCTTCATATTAAAAAAGTCACTAGCAGATTTTGCCCTGTGTTTTCAGAAACAGCTAACTAGCTAAATGCTCATAAGATTAGGAATTGCCAAGCATCATAGCATGTAACTGACATTATTATACTTAATTAGCATGAATTAAGCCATAAGTGCTAATATTTTGCTAGCTTGCAGACAAAACAGACTTCTACATGTTACATTACTTCCTATGACCACGAATGATACTTTTGTATGCATGTAAAAAGCTTAATGTATATAAATCCATAATATTTCCATACATTTTTATATTTATTATCTTACATACATCATTATGCTTCTAGAGATGAAAAACAGCAGCGCAACTGAGGAGAAGCAAGGTGGCTGAGGAGGGTGCATAGAGGATAGTTCTGTAATCGTGAATTATTGCCAGCTTTTTAAATGGAAAATGAAGTGAATCTGAATAGCACCTACATAGCAAGGATACTCAAATTTCCCCATTTATCACTACACTTGAAATTAACTTGTGTTGCAGACATTTTCCATTCAAAACAGAATATTTTATCATCACTTCTATTAATCTAATACACACGAAACTCTTTCTTAAAAAAAATACACAAACCATGCCTCAATCATCCAAAGATTTGCACTTTCTTGAGACCCTCCTGGCTTAGTTGACTGTCGCTTTTATTACTTTCATTGCTTTAGTGTTTCTTTGATGCTGATGATTTCCAGTGAAAGCTTCTAACTGAATAAGGGTATTCCTTTTAATTCTAGCCTGGAAGAGTTGTGACCCTTGTTGAAGACCCTGAGGTACAGTACTGCTGGTTTGTTTATAGTATTTACTCTAGAGTGCACACAACTTCCTAGTGCATCCCAACTTGCATACATAGTCTCCATTTTTTTTTTGCTTCTCCTATAGCAAATTGAGTTACATTTATCAAACGTTCTCCCAAAATTTCCTGGATTAATACCAGTGATCCCTGACTCTTCAAAATAAATCAGTCTAAATTAAGCAACTGAAAGTAGTTTGGGTCAATTATTACCAAATGTATGTTTTGAAGCATTTTCCTGTATAGTCCCTGCTGCTATTCTGTTACAAAGGATGCCGAATTTTGCTTTCAGCATATAGTGCCTGAAGATATCCTGGTATTAGACAGAAGTTGTATCAGAACCTTGGCTGCCTAAAGTAAAGATTGAAACATACCAAGATTATGCTGCAGTGGTGTGTGGCCACATAAACAAAATGCTTAAGAATATAAATGCCACCAAGTGTGATTTTGATTTCTCCTTAATACTGTGAGGTAAGCCCCGATGTCTGGGGAGGGAGCAAGAGGGCCTGTTCCCAGGGGATTCTTTCCATAAGCAAGAGGTGCAGCCCAAGGTGGCACTAGGGACACATCCAACCCCACGTGTGCAGCTGTGGGCAGCTGTGCTTTCCATGTCCATCAGGCTTCTCACACCTCAAGGAAGTGGATCCCTGCAGCTAGTGCAGCCTCCAGAGAAGATAGGAGGCCAGGAAGAGTGGCCTGGAAGCACAGGTAGAGCAAGGACATGTAACACAACACCATTAGCTAAGCAAAATGGGCTTTTTGGGAGTAGCTTTTATTTATTGTTGCACATTTATAAAATGCTGCCTTATCAATATATTAGTCACCACTACCACAAGTTGACTTCAAGCGTGATGCAACATTGTATTGAAGTTATCTCTACTTAGCCAAGGCAAAATACTTTTAGCACTGACATTTCCCTGAAATAGCAGCAACAAATAGAGGTAAGTGTAGAGATAACTGTAAACTTCAACTGTTTTTGCAGTTAGCAAGACCAGCAAAACACAGTGCACTGTTTCTCATTGTGATTTTCTGTACCTTTCTAGTAAGTGGTGTGGGTTTTTTTTCAGATTACTGTACTGTAGGGCACCATTATGTTACACTGACTCCTATATAAACAAAGAATGGTTATATTCGTTGCCACTCAGTTTGTATTGCTAAGCGGACTTACTCGTTGCCATAGGAACCTTTTTCCCCTTAGCAAACCAGTTTAGTTTTGCTTTATTACTTTCTTTCTTTCTTTTTTTCTTTTTTTCCTTTTCTCCAGAAACTGGTATGGACAGAGAAGCAAAAAGAGGAGAGAGAAAAAAAAAAAGTAACTTGCTTTAACTTCAGCTACTCATTCTGCATTAAAAAATAAAAAATATAACCTTACTCTGAAGGCATCTTGACAGACTGTTACTTCCCTCTCCACCCCAAAAGCATACTTTCAACAGTAGTGGTTCTCTCACTTGACAAATGCCAGCCCTCAGCTCTATGCTGATCTATCAGTCCTTTTGAAGTAGATTATTTTTCACCAGTGATACACAGATTTTTCCAACCTGTACTAGTTCAGAGAATTATTTTTTAACTTCTTCCATTTCATTGTCAGTTAAGGGGAAACCACATAGGAAAAGGTGAACATACTCCTTGTCAGATTTCTGTACATGATGCTCCAACCTCCGACACTCAAAACCCAAGTGATCTAACAGTACATATCTGCTTTAAATGAAGGTTATGAAATCCCATCACCAACATGCTTTATATGTTTTTCTGTCAGCACTAAGTATGTCCCCACAAAAGGGACTGTTTCAAAAAACTAATAGACAGCTTAAGTTGATCCGCACATAAAAGTTGAGGGAAAGAACTGAATCTGGTATTGCCCAGTGCTGTTCTTAACCACAGTACATCTAATAGTGTAGCCATCTACAGAGGAGGCAAGAAAAAAGAACTTCTACAGCTTCTCTGATTTTTTTTTTTTAAATAAAATGCCATTGACCAACATATGGCCTTGACTGCAAAATTCAGCACTTAAGACCATCTGTGTGAGGAGGGTTCCTATGTCATGGATAAATACTAAAATCCAGTTTTAGAAAGAAAGACAATAGATAGTCTCTGTCTTCATTAATACAGCAGTGGTATATATGCACCAACTTAATTGCTGGAGGAATCCACATTTGGTGTTGTCAATAGACAGAAAAAAAACACCTTTCATTTTAAAATAATATACTAGTAAGAAACAATTTTGTTGACTTTAATGAGTAAAGCGGATCAACATTCTTCTGTGTTACTTTAAAAGAGGTCCATACACAGATCTCATGGATTTCCTTCTGTATGATAGAAATAATATATATAGGGCAATGTAATTAATTCACCCCCAAAATAAGTACTTTCTTAGAGCTTTTATCTGTGAAGACAATGAAGAAATATCCAAATTCTTAAGGAGTGGTAATGAAATTTACACTAACAGTATTTGCTGAGGTGCTGGATATGTCAAGTTTAGTTCTGCAAAATAAAGGTTCATCTCCTAGCTTTTTTCTTCTCCTTGAGTTCAACTGAGAGTGCATTCACTTCACACAAGTAAAAGAAGAGAAATAAAACTGCAATGAAATAGAGAAAGGATCTGATTAAATTTACTTTTAATTTGGCACTGTTTACACCTTTAATATTTACTGCACTAATTTTTGAGGTCAAGAGAATACATTGCATTCTTTCAATCATCACTTTAGGCAATAGTCTTTAGAAGCCCAAGCAAAGTGTTTTTACTATTTCAAACTTAATTGCAAAAAAATGTTTCCTGCCTCAAAATTCCTGCATCAAATGTTTCCAGCATCAAAATACATGAGGAAGCCACATAATTATTAGTCTGAATGAAGATTTCCTAAATAAAAAGTTCTTATTGTGGAAGAAGAATCTTTCATTGAACAACATAAGAAATAGGTAAGACAGAAAACAGAAAATACATATATATATATATATATATAATGCAATTTTAAGATGGTTTTACCAAAATAAAATAGAAATACATTAATTTGTGAGTATCTTCTAAAATCCTGCTTGGATTTTCTTTCCTTATATCAACAGGGGTGTGTGTGGGGTGTTGCTTATAGATTGCCAGCTGGACAAGAATGCGAAGTAAAGGCGTATCTGGACTTCAGAGAGAAAGGAGGCTACAGGACTACAACTGTCATTTTCTATCCAAAAGACACATCAATAAAACCATTTGATGTATTGTTATATATCGGATCTTGCGATAACCCTAATTACCTTGGCCCAGCACCTCTAGAAGAAATTGCTGAACAGATATTTAATGCAGTTGGTCCTAGTGGAAGAAACACAGAATATCTATTTGAACTTGCTAATTCTATCAGAAATCTTGTACCAGAAGATGTAGATGAACATCTCTTCTCCTTAGAGAAACTAGTAAAGGAACTCCTAGAAAAACACCAAAACTTAAACTGCATATAAATAAAAAAAAAAAAAAAACAATTTTAATGATCTTGTTTCATCTTAAAAAGAATGGTTTTGTTGCACAACGGGCATATGACTTGGAAGCATGTTTATCTGTATTATGCTATCTTATTTATTTTAATCTTGCATTCAAGACACAGTAGCTAAGACTCATTATTAAAAAAGTCATTCTTTAAGAGTCTGTAGAAAAGGGGAGCAGGGGAAGTGTTTTAGGTTTGAATCATATGTTTCGTTATAAAAAAATCTCAAAGAAATAACTTAAGCCTGATTTTGCTTGAAGATTTTCTTTTTAATTTCAGGTTTAGAAAAAGCCTTCAAGTTATTTTAAGATCAAAGCCAGCATTCAGATAGAACTCCCCTTGATTTAAGTGATAGTTCTTTCTGATTCAAGAATACAGGATTGGGACTCAGTGCAGCTTGAAAGATGTTAAGTATTTATTGTGAATTGCACAGTAAATACACTGCATTTATCATACCAAGATTCAGCTTAATTTCAATGAAGTTATTCCACTGAATTAGTAACCTTACCCTTTGCATGTTAGTTTTCCTTAGGAGAGGAGAAACAGTTCTATTGTCAAGGAAATACTTTCCCTAGGCTAATTACTTCAAGCCCCTGAAAAGAAAAGCATAAGGTGTTTGATGTAAATAAGCCATATCATATGGGTGCCTCATCTTTTAATATAAAGCATAAAGCTAAAATGTTAAAATAATTCTGGATATGACCTGAATCCACAATATAGCACAAATGTTCTGAAATTCCTCTCTTTGCCTTTAGATGGTGCTGTAACCTCTTCTATAAAATAAATAAAGAACAGCCAGTCTTTGAGGACAGATTTTAAGTCAGAATTTTCAGCCATTTTTTCAGGGATTCACAGACAAAAGGCAATTAAGAAAGCAACTGTGTCTTCAGCAGACTTCTATATGTTGTATGGACATCCAACCAAAGGCAGTTGGAAAGCCACCAGTTTAGGCTAGTAGGTTTACTTTATGAAAAAGTTAGGTAAATAGGGTTTCCATCCCAACAAAAACTTTTCTTGCTTCTCAAAATTTAAGGTTATTTTTAAAGGTTAATCTTTAACAAGCTCTTTTTTATATATGTTAATATATAAAAAGTCCTATTTCAAATACCACATCGCATCATGTTTTCTCATATTGAAAAAAATGTATGTGTTCAGCTGTAGCTTGCAAGCCTATATTTTGCATCAGCAATTGCCATATATGTTTATTACACCTTGCCCCTTTTTGTCTTTACATCTTCCCATTAAGTGCTTGCAATTGCGTGAAAATATCAGAATTATCAAAATAACAAGCTGCTTTGATTTTACTTGGCCAAAAGCCAACAGAACATAATTGTGTGTTAAAAAGAAACATTTGAAAAGGCCACCTAGGTTAAGTGGATTGTAGGATATTACAATTTAAATCTAAATTATAGATAACTCATTTAAAAAAAAATCTTTTATTTTCCCAGATTGTTTTGCAGACGATTTTACTGCATTTCTGGCATCTTTTAAGCAAACATTAATCAAGACAAAAATAGTCTAGTTGTATTTAGAAGCTACCAGTTAATATTAATGGCATATACCGCTATTTTAAGAGTGCATGATAGGGTACTACCTGGTGGACTAACCTGAACTGCAGAAGCTCATCTTTTCTTCCCACACAAACTGAGGCCCCATTTTCCAATTAGTACGTGCAAGCTACTTGTAAACTGATGGAATAGTTGCAACAGTCTTGATTCTCCACTGAGCCATGGTGGTTTAAGACAGATATAACTGAGTGGAAAAGCAACCCCCCAAAAATTTGGCCGTACAGCAGGACAGAAGCATGATCAGAATATTCATGTTTCTGTAGTTAACATGAGTCATTAAGAGGACTGAAGATAGAATTACTTGAGTGACTTTACAGACAGACTGAAGATTTACAGTGATAGTCAACACCCAAGTGAACATTAATTAATACAAGTGTGTTTCATTGCACATACATTTATTCCCCTTGACTTAAAGGGTAACTCTTAAGTGTTTACTGGATACCTAACTGCAACAAAAGTGTTATGTATAGTTTATTTCAAGAATATTTAAATGTTACAAAGAAATACTAACCTTTCTCTCCCCCAAAATATATATTTTATTTATAAATATATATAAAGAGAGAGAGAGTGCACACCTGTCTTCCGCTTACCTTAAGTAAACTGTAGGAACGTTAAATCAGATCAAATGGACGTGTCCAACCTCTACATTATTTTTTAATTCTTTCATCAAAGGCTTATCCTGTCCCTTGAGAGAGAAAGGGGATGCAAAAAACAATTCTACTGATTAAAAAAAAGCTCTCTTTAAAACTATATTTAAGCTCTAAACTTTGTAATTTTTATAACAGTCTAGATTTGATTCCAGAGTCATGCAATCTGCAGTAATAACGATGGAGCATCGTTATTACACCTGCTTTCGTTGTACAGGATTTGAGCTGTGACTCTGCCCATAGCTTCAATCACCCACAAAAGCCTAGTACTCAATCAGCTACATTACTTGACACACAACCTTTTTTATACCATGTGATTAGTTCTTTTTTTTCCTACTGACTAGAACTGTCTCTATATCTGTGATGGAACTGTAGAGATTTTAGAGACGGTTTCATCATACACACACACACACACACAGACTAAACTACCTCGAAACTTGTTTCCAAACAGTGCCCGAGGAAACAAGAGTCATCCACGTTGTCAGATTTCACTCCCTGCAAGTAGAAAATTCAAATCACCAAGTAGTCCACATGGCCCTGTGTCCTTCTCTGCACGAAGGATGCAGTTTGTATTTGTATGCTACACGGTCTTCACCGGTGTGCCTGCACAGTAAAGTTTAAGTCCATTTGTAGGAAAAGCAACTTGTCCAACAGCTGCTCAAGATCTGATCTCCCATGATGATGTGAACAATCCACTTAAAATCTTCCACATGGAAAGGAATTACCACTGAGCAGTATATAGCTATATACCTGCAAACTCTTTTGAAATCTCCCCAAAAAATGCCCTGAAAAAAGCTGTAAGTTCATAAAAGTTATGAATTTAACTTGCATGGTAAAATTTAAATTTGTATAAAGACTGCAGTAATACAGTTTTTCTTATTTGTGAATAAAAATCAAAATGCAAACATTAAAGTATACTTCTGTAATACCCAATATTCTTGTATATGATCACTTAACCATTTAATATCCAGATTGTTATTAAATACATAATCATCTTCTGTGACTATTGAAATCTGTAACCTGAATATGCAACATTTTCCTTGCTTTTTTCTTCATGTCTAACTTTTCATAAATAAGTACTCTTCATACTCCTTTGACTGCCACTGACTGTAAACTGACCTGTCTTCTGAATCAATCATAAAACTTTTGCAAACAAACTTGTATTTCTTATTGTGAAAGAATCCAAGGAGAAGGAAAGTCAAAACAGTCTGTAATCACCAGAGTTGTCGTAGGATCCCCAACAATAATTCCCATCTTTCTTTCTTCAGCCCTTTCTCTGTTCCTTATTTCTCACAGGTGAAGAAAGATCAGATGGAACTGGCCTATTCTGCTCTAATTTGGAAATTCTGTGCTGAATCCTTCAGGCAGCTAATCACCCCATTACAAGTTACCTATATACACAGAGCCTTTGGGTACTTTCTTTCAGAGCTCGGTTTAGTCACTCAGAAGCAAGCAATGTTGAGTACTCCTTAAAAACACAGTACTACCCTAAACTTAGAATCAATGAAACAGTTTTCACAGCAAATGGAAGATGTAAGATGCAGTTCTTGAGCTGACAGAACAGACTGCAAACAGAAGGTTTGCAGTGTTAAAGAAGCTTTTCAAGTCTGAAAATTTCAGGCAATTTTACTGAGAACAGAAGAAAAATTACTCATTTGCTCAAAATATCACACACGGGTTATCCCTTATAGGAGAATAATTAAATAAACCCACCATTTTAAACACAACTTAGCCTTCAAAGCCAGAGCAACACCATTACAACGCTGGTTGTAGCATCCCCCATCAATACTAGAAGACTATCTTATTTTATCCCATTATTTCATAAGGTATATATCACCTCACCAAGTGAACTCTAATTCCCTTCCCATCCTGGTAAGTGTCTGCGCACAGATTCTACTCCTAACCTAGGAAGCAAAAAGAGGTTAAAAAAATAAAATATATGCTACAGCTCCAAGGAAGGATGGAAGGACAGAAGGACAGAAATCAGCTCTATCTCAGCCATAACAACCCCAGCTGGAAGTTGTACTTCTAATCAGGGCAAAGTTAACATAGGAACTTCAAGTCATTTATTTAAAAAGTTTATTTAAACTCAACTGCTCTTGCCCAAATAAGTCCGTAATGTTGCATCTCTGCTGACAGAACAGAGATGATCAATAGCCAGGAACAAAACATCTTAAACCAACCTCTCCAAATTGATGGGGTACTATCCACAGCTGTCCTCATCCACCACCACTGGGGATTTTCCTGGTATCCTCTCCTCACTTTGCCTTCATATTCCTAGACCAAACCACAAAATAGTCTGTTTTTCTTATGGAGTATTCAGTGCCCATTCTATCAGGGTTTGCTAAGGACTGCTGTACAAAACAAGATATCCCCATATTATACCCTATCACCAACTGCTCCCCTTCTTCCAGGGCCTCCAATTCATTCCACTTTACCTCAAATTAAGACTGAGCTCCTAACATCTATTAATTTCCATTCTTTAATTCTTTGAGTCTTCCAGGCCTCATCTATACCACAAAGGTGTTGCTGAAACAAGACAGGTTAACTATGCGCTACTTGAAGCTTGCATATGTCACACAAACTTTCTATTAATACCTCCCTGTTTTGGTACTGCAGCAGACAACAATGCTCGCTCCCTTCTCTGACACTCCCAACCTTGTAGATCTGTCTTATCTCCCTCAATTCCTTCTTTTCCAGACTGAAGGATCTTGGTCTACTTACTGTTTATACGGAAGCTATTCCATAGCTTTATAACCCATGTAATACTGCACATGGTCCACATCTATTACCTCTTTAATTTTGCCAGTGAGAGGAACCAAATCTTTCCACAGTATTCAAAATTGACATATGATTTTTTTCAGGGGCATAATAATGTTTTCATTTTCTGTTCCTTTTCTGATCATTGTTAAATTTCTTCTTTTTTTTTCTTCCATTCTTTTTTTCCCCACCATTGAGCACTGTATCTAACATTTATTTTATCCTTAAAATTTCATTACTGAGACACCATAGTCAGCTCATTCTAGAAATGCAGTTAGAATTGTTTTCCTGACCAGTGTGCCTTCCTTATTAGTCTATAAAGCTTCACTTGCCATTTTATCATCCAGTTAAAGAATCAAAGCTGTTCTGCAGTTCTTCACAGTCAGATTTGGTACTCTAATGCTTAATAACTTAGTATCACTTGCAGTCTTTTTCAATTCACTATATTCATCAGTAAAGCTCTGGTCCCAGTAAACTCCCTATGTAGTGCTCTACTAGTGAACATACTCCAGCACAGAAACTCACTTCTCGCAGGCCCAACTCTCTGATAAGAGAGAGCAGCTCAAGAACACTCGGCCTTGGAGCTCCATGAGAAAAGGCTGCAAGAAGCCTAAGAGGTTTCCCCCAAACAGATCTGCTGAGCAGGTTCCTCCTGCTCAGAGGTGATTTTTAAATTGCTGCTCCCACCCACAGCCCTTCTTGAACTGCAGGGCAGCCACAGCTGTGCCCGGACACCCAACCCACGCCATGACCTCCCAATGTGGCCTAAAACCTGGCTGCATCACCACGCAGCTTCCCTACTGCTCCCCAGCTATCCTAACACTAACTATGGTATCAGTATTTTTCAGGGAAATATTTCTCATTATCTGCAGTTTATTTATTCTGTTACAATACTTGTACAGTCCTCATTGTAGAAAAATACCCACAGATCCTATAGTACGTAGTCATATTTACTTACAAATAGTTTCTCAAGTGTAAACCACTATTGAGAATAAGACCTGTTAGTTTTCCCACAAACCTGTATTATTAATACTGAATAAAACAATATTGTATAAAAAAAAATCTAAAGCTCTTGATATTTTAGATTAAAACAGTTACAGATGGATCAGGGTTTAAAAGCATCCTAACTTTTCTATTAGGCACATAAGTGAATCACAACAGAAGAACCCTACATGCTTTGTCACTGCTTAATTTTCCACCTAAGCACTGCATTTTCAGGAGTCAGAGGAAGCTTCCTACTTGATACAAGAAAACGCTCTAAAGGAGTGCAGCAAAATAAGTATTAATACCGCAGCTATTCACGTGAAAGCATTAATTCCATAATGATTTATCCGAAGGAATTGGAACAATATATATTCCTTATAGGCTTGGAGCGCAACCCACAAACAGAAAACCAGGCAGAGCAACACAGGGCAGAGCAAAGCAGACAGCAACCAGACCACTACAAAAGCACAGAATAACAGTGACTGATTTCTATAAGTGGGCGGGGGGGGGAAGAACCTTAGAAGAGACGTTTTTTTCCCTCTTTTCTGGGCTAACAAATACACTGATAAATTTTCAAGGGCAGGATATCTCTAAACTCACACCTAGATTATAACCGCAGCTGCTAACGAGCCCGGGTGAGTAGCGCCCTCAGCATCACAGGAGGGACATCAGCCACACGGACCTTCGCGGTGCTCTGTTTCTAGAAGTCATTTCTTGGGAAGCAGATGAAGTATCTCCACATTGAAGGGCCACGTCCCTCTCCCCAGCGAACGCGATTTCACCGCGCACACTAAGTGCACCCTGGCCCGGGCGGCCCGGCAAGGACAGGAGCAGGGAGAGCGTCCGCGGCCTCGGTCTTCCCGTCCCTGCACG
>NW_010583963.1:21973-49787 GCF_000705375.1 Tinamus guttatus | reverse complement strand
GACGGGCGCGGCGGGACGAGGGACAGTTTTTAACTGTTAAGGGGCACTAATATTTACTTTCCTACGCCGCTGCGTTATCCCTCTCCAGAGGTCATCAGCACAGTCGCATCCTGTGTCTGCTTTTAAAGGCCCCCATGGACAAAAAGGGTATTTCAGGGTGGGGTGTGCGTGGCGTAGCGGTAGGGAGCTGTGCCTAAAAGATCGGCGTATGTTTTTATTGGTGGTGACAAACTGCGTGTGAGCTAGTGTGGGTTTTCAGTTAGCTCTCTTGATGCCTTGCAAAGGAATACATTTGTACTGCTCAGCTCCTATGGCTTTGTCAGTGTCAGACAAAGTAGGATACTGCTGTTTTCCTCAAGGTCTTACTTTCTGTGTAGAAAACAGACAACATGCAAAAGAAGTTCTATGCAAGGCTGTTGGAAATTTTTCATTTCTTTGGGGACTGAATTGGAAATACATACACTGGAGTAAGAGGATGAGCGCACACGAGATCAGGAATATAGGTGGAAGAGCGAAACAAGGAAAGAAGCCAAACAAAAGAATATTAGCAAAGTGCTTCACATTTAAATGCCCAAACTATTCTTTTTGATATAATGAAAACCAAGGAAATATTCTGGACCACCTGCACCATCAATCTGAATTAATTTTACTTTTCATGCATTTGGGAATGTTTTTAACAAATGTTGTCTAAAAAAGAATCCTGACTAATGCAGAGGCTGTTTGTTTTCCGTAGCCCACAAGCGGTGTTCTGTACAAAGAGGATAACTACATCATCATGACCACTGTGGATAAAGAAAAATATAAATGTATACTTCCACTTATATCCAGTGGCAATGAGGTAAGTTCAGTAGATATTTTTCATAATTATATGATAAGTCCCTATACCATCTTTTAAGTTACCTTTTTTTCCTATAAAAAGAAAAATAATCTACAGAATAATTAACATTTTCACCATTTATAACAGATGCATTCATTTGCTTCCAGATGCTATCTTTATAGAAAGCATAGCCCCTCTGAGCAGTCCTCATTTGTAACATGTGGTTGCTCAGATATACTATAAATTGATAGGTTTATCCATCCCCATCATGAGTTTTACTTCTGGAAGGTCAGCAAAAAATCAACACTGATCAGAAACTTTATATAACTAACTAAATAAATGTATTTTAAATAGCAGTATCAAATTCTATGACAGTAAAGTTTCCTTCTCCTTCATCTTCTCCCAAATTGGAAACACTGAATGCACAACCCAGAGCTTGAGTTTTAAAGCATATGAACGTGTTTGTTTATACAGAAGAAAATAGATCGAGGAAGTCCATCTTTTTTTTTGGAAATTGGTGAGGATTATCATTGGTCTTTAGTCTCTACAATGGTTCTCGTGTTCACGCCATGCAAGAGGCTGCCCAAAGAGGCTGTACCCCCATGGCAGGAACCTCCCTTCTGACAGAGCCTTCCTCCTTTAGGTGACTAACAGTAGAGAGTACCTCAACATAGGTGAGAAACCTTTAGTTCTGAAGAACTTTGCAGTGCGTATTTTTTCAACAGCATGCATATTTGTAGAGAAAAAAATATGCAGAAATCAACTTCTACAGTATTATGTATGCCTTTCCGATCCATTTTTTTAATTCAATAAAAGCTGTATTACCATCCAGTCGTACTGTGTGAATACATCGATGTGGGAATCATCAAAGGGCTTAGGTTTAGGGCCAGAAGCCATTTTATTGAGCATCAGACCAAACTTACATATATTCTCGGAGTATGTGAGCATACACTGTCCACACACTCCCTCCCCCTGCCTCCAGCCAATGCCTTGACTATTGCTATCTGGGTCCAATCCTGCTGACAGACAACAGGTAACCAACCAGAGATCGGTGCGCCAGCCTGTGTTTTAGGTTTCTCTATCTGCTAATCTGTTATTCCTAACTTTCACGGTTTCTCACTCCTAATTTTCACTGTTCCCGCAGCTTCCCACAGTTTCTCACTGTTTCTCAGTTTCCCACACATCAATACTGATTACCAAATTTTAAAAAAATTGATAGTTTTCCTGCTCTTGTCCCAAGCTGCCAGTCTTGACATGAGCAAGTTGAGAGCTACTACTCTTGCGATACATGTATGTCTTAAAAGCACAGATTTTTCTTCTAGTTTGACTCCGTGATTTGTAACTTTTGTTTGTCCTTCCTTACTGAACTAAATTATCTTCTAATGTCAATACAGTCCCTTCATGGCAGGAATTAATGAGTTCTTATGTCTTTAATTTTGCAGTAGTTATTTTTATTTGTTTCAAGTGAGTAGTACCAGACTGCCTTTAATTTTGATTAATTGAAATATCCTTTTCTTCTAGGAAGAAGAGAAGGACTACAAAGGTCCTACTCCAGGAGAATTGTTGGAACCACTTTTTAAGCAAAGTAGCTGTTCGTATAGAGTATGTTATTGCTACACTAATAGCTTGGCATGTTAATCACAAGTTAACAGCTCAGCTTATTTTAACATTCCATGTTCAGTGTAGTTGTCAACTGTGTGAATAAGGGTTCTTCAGGTAGTAATTCAGTCTGAAACAAATTCTCTACATCTTGATAATTTTATCTTGATACTACTGTAACAGTCTAAATAGTTGAAGATCTTGGGATACAAATAAACAGTGTGACTATAGTAGTAATTTATAAATGAGGATTTAAAATGTTTACTTCCAGGAGTCCATCCTTACTTCACAGTCTGGAATGAAAAACATTCCTCAGAAAACATTAGAAGATCAAAACAAATATACTTCTAGATAACCAACTATCATCACTATTTGAAAGTTTGTTTCCTCAAACCTATTAACAAACAAGCGGTTGTTGAGGAGCCACAAATCACAGAAACTTCAGATCTCACAGAAGTTTTAGAGGAGGGGAGACTGGGTCAAGCCCAACTGCTAAATAGTTCATATCTGTGCAGAGACCAAAAATAGTCTGTGCTGAGTCACCAGCTTAACCCCAGTGGTAAAGAGAAAAATAGCTCAAACCTTCCCCCCCACCCCGCTGTGTTATGTCTGTGCAGAAATGAAGGAAATTTTGTCATCTGTGTTTATTTGGAACCAGTTAAAAACCTTAGGCAACATTGAGGACACCTGCTGTGCTACTACTTGTGAGGGTGCTTTTATCCACCTGCTTGGGCCAGATATTTTAGATTTTTACTGCCAAGGCCAAAAGTTTGGGGGAGAATGTCTTTTTCTGAAATTGCTCACTTACCTGTCAGGAGACAGTCAGGCAGTCCCCCCGCCCCCTTTTTTTTTTTTTTCTTAAAGATTGAATCTTACTGGACTTATGAAGTCTGCCATGGAAAACATATCCGTCAATATCATGAAGAAAAAGAAACTGGTCAGGTAGGTTTCTTGCAATTTAATAATTTCAGTCCCCTTTTTGCTTAACCTCCAAACAGGCTATACCTGCTTAACCTTATACCTGCTTAACTTTTCAAAAAGGCTTGAAATCATATGGCCTTGAAAATGTATGGAAAATGATAACTGAAACACTTCAACTTTTTTTTTTTTTTTGATTGTAGAAAATAAACATCCAAGAATACTATCTTGGGAATATGATGATAAAGAACCCACTATCAGAACCAGGTTTGTCTTAGTTTATTTTGTTGATGCTAATTAATTCTTTTGGCTTTAATTACTACATTCTGAGAAATGTGCTGAAACTTCTGCAGAAAATTATTTCTAATGTGAAAGGATAGTGGAATTCTGTGGATTACTCTTTCTACCAAACCTGTTTTCAGTTAATTCCTTCTCAGTGCCCTACATCACATCCATCCTGTCAGTTTTGCCATACTATATACCATACAATAGGGTCAGGTAGAAAAAATATGTAGGATAAGAAAAAAATGAACTGATATTTACTTGACATGACTGACTGATATAATGTAGTCTGCTTCCATTCTCTTTTTGAGTGTAGGGGAAGTGTCTTTCAAGCTATAAGCAGGGCACAGAGTGCGCAGCACATACTGGGCTCTGCTATTCTCTAATAAAGCAGAGTATACAAACCAGAGTTTCATAGCTTTTGCAGATGCATTTGATCCTTGGAATTGCATGAAAGACTTGAAGTACAGATCTGCAAAAATATTGAAGTGCCTGAAGGGGAACTTCAGTGAAATTTGGGCAGCTGAGTCCCAAGCTCATTTCCTAAGCATTTGCATTATTGCAGGTGCTGAAAGTTCTGTTTGTACCTGCCAATGCCTGTTTCCCTGCTGCACAGGGCGGAGCATTTTGGCACTACATTAGTCCAAAGAATTCTAAAAATCCACAAATTCAGTGCTCATCATCAGATTAAGTGGAAACAATAGAAAGTATATCAGCATTGAGTAGTTTTTTAAATTCTGAGCTGGGATGTAAAAAGCGGGTGCCACCATTTTTCTCCTCCTAAAAGTGGTGGCTTAAATGCCTATGTCCTAGGAAGATTTGAGAGCTACAAATTCCATGCCTTCGAGTGGCTGCCTGCAGCCTTCAATTAGGTGTCTTAGTTCTGAACAGAAACAGGGGTTTAGAAACGTTGCATTTTTTGGCATTTATTATCAAGTTAGGGTGCTTGTACTGTTATTAATCCTGTGCAGAAGTGCCTAATTTTCCCTAGCTGCTCCTGTACAGAAAGCAGATGTCTAGTTTTTATGACTCTTTTTCTTCGGGCCGAGATGTTAGAGTTGCATGTAGTGATAATTCAGATCATCAAATCCGAGACTTTCGGGATGTTGGTCCTCTGTCCTTTCTGCTTGGGTGGCAGATTTTATTATTTCTATGCTTCCTATACAGAAATTCATGCTACTTCTCTTAAAAATTAAAATAGATTGTGAGATGAGCCCTCAAGTGTGTCACAGTAAGCTTGGAACAACTGAACGGGAGACAGCAAAGCCAAATTGCGTTTCTCTCCATTCTTTCACTCTGAGTGGGGTCCAGACTACGTCCTGAAACAGCTGAGACTGCTAAGGAGAACTTTAACCTGTGCCAAACTGTCACTCCCCTAGTGTGGATGTTTACTCTCCTGATCATCTGTGTGCCATGCACCCTCGCCTAACTTCTTCCTCCAGCTCATATAGCGGCTGAGACTAGTGGGTGGGCTGAAGTACTTAACTGCTTTTTACTGTCCTGGCCTATAATTCACACACTTTGAAAGGTACAATCAGCTTGCCCTCAAACAATAGCAGTACTGACATATTATTCTGGCCTATATGACCTTACTGTTGTTCTAGGGCTGAATTTGGCCAGACAAACTCATAAAATTGTTTCAAAATGCTAACTCATATTTTGTTCTGTTTGCTATGAATCCCAGATCACTAGGTTTGGTTTTTTTTTCCTTTCTTTCCTCTTTTGCACCTGCACCTTGGTGAAATTGACTCTGACAGCTTATAAAAAAATACAGCAAATACACAAAACATAAACTTCTCTTTGTATATACTTTCATTTTATTTCAAGTTCAAAACGTTATGCTTACCTCATTCTTAATTATTCCCTAGATCAAGAAGAAAAGGAAAATCCAAAAGAGAGTGCAAAAGAGGCAAGTGAAAAACATCTATTTTAATTTTTGCCATCAATAGTAGAGGCAATTTAAATATGATGACAAAATATAATTAGTGCCCTACTTAAATTAGTATCAATAAATGAAATTGCTTTCCTGAGCTGCACTCTTCTCACTTTTGACTATCAGTCCTGTCTCAAAAAGCTTATTTGATCTGTTTTATCGAGTTTTGTGTCCTTCCAGTTATTGGACATCAAATTTGTTCAAATCTTAAACTCGAAAGAGACAAGAATTACTCTTCCACGTTGAAGACAATACACACACAAACACAAAGTTACATTATAGCAGCAGTCATTTTTCTAGCTACATCATAGATGTAGTTAGAGATTCTTTTAATCAGAGGTAGCTCCATGCATTTGGCCTAAGAAGAAACGCTTAACAAACTCTTACAGCACTAGTCTTGCTGAATCCCTAGTGGATCTTTCAGCTGACTTGTTGGCCCATCCCATAAAACTCCGCTCTACCTTTTTCTGTTAGCGAACATTTGTATTTGATTGGGGCCAAAAACTCTATTCTGAGTTACCTTTTATAATGGATTACCTAAATATTTGAAGTTCAGAATTAGCAACAACAGAGCTGACCTGAGGAAAAAATGTAACATCTACCTTATTTCCAGTTATCCTTCATGTTAATTGCTCAAAACATATGTCTGCATGTTCCTTGTGGTACCAATTTACTTAGCAGAGAGTGGTTCCTGTTTTGCGATGGATCTCAGAATGCATTAGGGAGGTAGTTTCAGAATAAGTGAAATCTTTTCCTGACTTTTTCAGCAGTTCTTATGATGTTCATAGACTGTCTGCAGTCTCCAAAGAATTTAGATTTGTAATTTTAGTGGAATCTGTAGCCATGAAAGAGAGAAGTCAGACAAAACAGGAAAGATGTACTTAAAGTAACCAAAAAGAACCACTGAGGCTGAGGTTTTATCTTAAATCCTACATAGGAGCCTTTCAGGTGGGTGCAGACAATAATTGTCTCCCTTTGTGTGTCTTTAATAGTGACCTTCAGGGAGATGCTTGGGCAATCTTTCAATATTTAAGGAGAAATTGGTTGTTTCCTTCTAAAGGGAAGAGAGGGCATTGGTACCCCTTTTACCAGCTAGTTTGTATAGTCAGAATATATATTCAGTTCCCAGCTTTGACTGAATATTCAAGTATAGAATGGAGGACTTACTGGAAGCAAAGGGTGCTTAACCAATCAAGCTATTGTCATGTCCATTCTTTCACCTCATAAATATCATATCCCTTCATTCCGTCATGATAAACAGTTTCAGTAGGAAAGAGTCAATGGCCTATGAGTAGATTAACATGTGTTTGATAACAGAGGGAGGGGAGATATAAAAGATCACAAGTCTCCTGGGTTGGTGTCATGAGCGTGAAGGCAGCCAACACCATTTAGAACAGAGCCTGATTTCTAGTGCACTGACAATATTCACCTGTTGGAACAACACAGGTAGAGAAAGGTCTCTCCTGTAGATTCCAACATGGCTTTTGCATAAGCAGAACTTGGGTACCCAGGAACTTTAGCAGCATTCAGGATAGAAACCAGGAGAGGGGGAAATTATGAGTTTGAGGAGTCAATTTGCCAAAGTAAAAATCAGACAAAACTTGAACACCTAAGTCCAATTATGACTCCAGGTTCCAGTGCCCTTAATATTCTGTCTGGACAAAAAAAAAAAAAAAAATGGCATGATTATGCACCACTAATAATTGTATTCACGAGCCATTAATGAGAGTTGCTAAGGTTCTATTGGAAAAGCGTTTTTAAAGATGAAGAAACAACTCTGAAGAGATATTATTTAAAATGTATACAGAATGAAGGAAAGGGAAGGAAAGGTTTTTATCTGGGATTTGTAAAGTACTTTTACTTTAAAAGCTTTCTTTAAAAAAAGTATTTTAGATGAAGATTTTAAACTTTATCAAGTGGGATTTGCTTTGTATGTTGTTACTTTGTTTGTATTGTTAACTTTCTGTTAGACAAGGTAACAGATGGCTGAGATGCTCTGAGTAAGGGAAAACGCGGACTATATCTGGTAAGGGGTGCAGTGCAGTGCAGATACCTGCAAGGCCTTGCCTGGTGCCGTGGTCTCCGGGATCTGGCACTGCAGTGAAGGTAACGTGCTTTGTCAGACCTAAGCTGAGCCTGGCAGAGCTCCTCACCTCTGTCTGTCTCCTAGGCTGCATCTCTGAAAAATGTAGCACTTGGCTGGCAAGATTTCTTAGAACTGAAACATTGGGTAACCCATAGAGCCTCCAGCTGCTTTTGCAACCAGACCTGGCTGTGCTTTGTAGTCCAGCCTCGGGTGGCTTGGTGCATTTGTGCAGTGCTGTGCTGGAGGTAGTGAGCCAGAACCTGTTTGGCTGCAGCAAGAGGCAAGGAAACTTTATTGTGATCCTTCACTTTTGTTTTCTTTCACCTAGATACCTACAAAAAATATAGAAGGGCAGATGACTCCGTACTACCCTGTAGAAATGGGAAACGGCACGCCTTGTAGCTTGAGACAAAACCTACCCCGATCAAGCACAGTGATGTACATCTGCCATCCAGAAGCTAAGCATGAGATCCTCTCCGTAGCCGAAATCACAACTTGTGAATATGAAGTGGTTATACTGACACCTCTCTTATGCAGCCATCCTAAATATAGGTACAGTACCCAAATCTTGGCTAACATTATGACTCAAAATTTTCATCAGCCATGCATGCCTGTGTTTATACAAGTCTTTTGTCCAGCTGTGGTTTCTTGTACAAAACTTCTGATATTTTCTGTGCAAAAAAGCACAAGAAAAAAAGATAGACACAAATCAATCAAATGGGTATTTGTAGTGATTTTAATAATAATAAAAATCAGGTCTTTACTCCAAAATGTAAGTTTTTAGCAGAGGCTTCTGAGCTACTAAGCAGTACTGAGAGTGTGCTGGCATACCTGTGTATACAATAGTAATAAATATTAAAGAATATAAGTGATATATCCATAACTTGTTTGGCCAGGTTCAGGGCTTCCCCTGTGAATGACATCTTTTGCCAGTCACTACCAGGATCCCCACTTAAACCCCATAACCTGGAACAGCTGGAGAAACAGCAAGAATTGATGAAGATGCCTTTTAGAAGAGTTAAGGAGGTTGGGTTTTTTTTTTTTTTTTTTTTTTTTTTTTTTTTAGGAAGTAATATTTTCCATGTTTCAATATGTTTAATTTTGATTTCAGTGGAATTATTCACAACTTCTCCCCAACCATCTAAGACCATATCAGTCTTTCAGATTGTCTTTATAAGTTTTTTGAAAACATCTGTAACTTACCATATTTAGAAAAAAGATAAATCAGTTAAGTTTTAAACTAGTAGCTCAGACTTATAGCCTCCTTACCTACTAGTTTACTAAGTCTCTAGGTTTTTGACCTTCCACCTTTTTTTCAACTATGCTGAAGCCTGTGGAAAAAGCACTGACAAAATGTTTTTATAGTTTTTCCCACAACCTATCGCTTTTATGGTCTATAAGAAGTTATCTAATATTAGATTTAGCAAGGGGCATATAAAGTCTAAATGGGCATATTTATGTATACTCTTAATTTCAGGAAGAAATGCATTCAACAAAAGAAGAGAAATTTTCTTCCATCCATAAACCAGTTGCTGTTGGAAACCACCAACTATTGACCGTGGGAACAACCCATATCTCCAAACTGACTGATGACCAGCTTATAAAGGAGTTTCTTAGTGGTTCCTACTGCTTCCATGGGGTAAGAAATAATTCTGTGTGCAACAAAATAGCTACTTTTTACTTATACATACTATTTTATAATTCTTAGTTCTTCATGGACTTTGATAGTTGAAATTTTGCCCTCAGCAAATTTTGCCTCACCTGCTTTGTTTCTCCTCATAAAATAGGTATTCTTCCTATTATTTCAATGTAAGTTCAAGACTTACTCTTACCCAGTTCTTGTCCTGGTTACAACCTTTTGTTTACTTTGTTTACTTGGTTGCTTCCAAAATAATTTCTCTGGCAGTGTTGCATTGTGCTCATTGTGCCCTATACATAGGTATCTACAGGGTCTGCATTAGTGTTTTTGTCTCCCTTCTCCACTAAATACTGTCATTCTGCTGTGCGTTGGAGGAAAAATTTATTTTGGGTGTAAACCAATTTCACAGTGGCCAGAAGCATGGAAAGTAGGAGCTTAATATTTGTAAATGACTCTCTGACTTTCACGTGCCTCATAGGTAATTCTTGCCTGGCCATGCTGGGTAAAATACAAAACTGAAGTAAATCTTTTACTGTTTGAGAGTAGCACTGGAGCCTTTCATTGTACAAGCCACGTCAACTTACGTGTTTTAACAGCATTATATACATGTATAATAGTTGCCTTTTCTCTTACTGATACAGAGAAGACTTAGGTACTTGTAAGCTTATGCTATTAGATTTACTGAAAGGTATCTTAAATCTTTCTGTTACATCTTCCTTGAATAGACAGTGAAATAAAAGTAGAAGGTAATGAAAACTGTTCTGTACTAATGTTGTTAATAAGAAGAGAAATCTGAGAAAATTTAGCAAACTATAAAGGGAAGAAGTAGGTAGGACAATGCATTAAAAAAGGGGATTAACTTAAGGAGACTTGGAGAACAGCCAAGGCTGAAGTTTTACCTGTCTTTGAAAGAACAAAACACTTTCTAAAAAACATAAATTGAGGGGACACAAATAGCTTTTAAAGAAAGCTGTGGCTCTTCAAGATCAAACAATCCATATAAAAAATAGATTCACTTCCAGTGCAATGCTGGAATTGTGTATCTGACTACTGGGTATGCAGTTTTCAGCTATAATACTCAGTGATTTAGAGTCAGGAAGAAAACTGGGCTGTATGTGTTTGGGGGGTTGGGTTTTTTGTTTGGTTCTTTTTTGTTTTAACTGAAATTATTTCTCTCCTTAGGGAGTTGGTTGGTGGAAGTACGAATTCTGCTATGGCAAGTATGTTCATCAGTACCACGAGGTAAGTTAAATGTTTTATATTCTGCCACTAGATGGCTACAGCTTCTCTTACTGAAACCAAAAGCCTGTAGGAATGGCATTTTTTTTTTTTTTTAAGTAGAGGCAACAGAAATATGTTTGTAAAAACAACCGAAACAGGAGCTCTTTTGCTCACTGAAACACGTCTCAGCCAATGCAGCCACGGTGGCTGTTGTGAAAAGATAATCAAATTGAGGCTTGATGCTTCATGCAGGATCATTCAACTGTGTCCCAAATGCAAGAACAGGGTACTGCAGACAGTAGAAGACTTGCTCTGAAATGATATGCTACTTGTCATTAAAACATGCTCACTGTTAAACTTGGGATACAAGGTAATTACCAGCTTTTCCTTTTTTAGGATAAGGAAAGTGGCAAGACTTCTGTGGTTGTGGGTACCTGGAACAAGGAGGAGCACATAGAGTGGTCCAGGAAGAATGCAGCTAGAACCTACTATCTCAGAGAAGATGGCACACAGACAGTTAGGTAGGGCTGCAGTCCCACGGCTGCTGCTGTACAGGGCTGTGTGTTCCTGAACTGGCCCCTTCCTTGCAAGGGGGAGGAGAAGGGGAAATACGGGAGGCTCTTCTGCATTTGGTAAATATTCATTTTACTAATACATAAAATAAACTATCAAGAGAAGAGCATATAGATTTCCCCCCAGTCAACGCAGAACATCCAAAAAGATAATTGAACACTTTGGATATGACACAAAGAAATCTTCCAGTGATTTCATTGTTTCTAATGAACAATAATCTGCTTCTGTAGTAATTCAAATACAACATATTGCTTTTTTCGTTCTGCATATTGGAGTTAAGCATCTGGAGAATTGAGAGATATTCTATTATGCAGCTTAGCTGTGTATTTAAGACTTTAATTTTTAAGACTCTCATGTCTAATATTTCCAAGCTTTCTCATTCCAAACTTTTGTGGCAGGATGGTGTCTCATTTCTATGGAAATGGAGATGTGTGTGACTTAACAGACAAGCCAAGGCAGGTGACTGTGAAGTTGAAGTAAGTTAACCTTTTGTATAAAACTGCATTTCATCTCAAACCTACATTTCATCTCTGCTTCATATGTCAGAGGGGAAAACCTTAACTGTCTTTTTCATATAACTTAGAAAGCGTTCACCGAGCTTCATAAAAAATGCTATAGATACTAACAAAATCCATATTTTGGTTTTATGCTTTTTCTATAGCAAATTGAGACTTTTCTCTTTTTCCCTTTTCAGATGTAAGGAATCTGATTCCCCTCATGCTGTAACCATATACATGTTAGAACCTCATTCTTGCCAATACATTCTTGGGGTATGTAAGCACACTTGGATTCACTCAGCGCTGGTGTTGCCTAGCAGAGCATGTCTCAATGTGCACATTACATGAAAAGTATGTGATCAGGTTTGACTTTAGCCTGTATTTGTATCAGCCAAAGAATAAAAACAAAGTTTTTGTTTTTAATTTGACAAGAGGAAGAGATTGTTCTACTGCAGTGAAAGCCTTTATAGCAACTATCTCTGGCAGGGATGGTAGTGTAATCCCTGGCAAGGGGACGCAGAGGTCACACGTAAAGATATGGTGGGTTTTTCAAACGCACTGAAAAATATTAATTTTATTTCAGTGTTATTGCTTAATCTTACTAAGATGCTGTCCTATAGTCACCTCTGTGTTCCTGAAACCTACTGTAGCTCTCATCTATTTTTTTTAATTTAAATTATTTTTATAGACTCTTCACAAAAGATTTTTGTCAATTACTTCAATCCTAATACATAATTGCTAAACAAATACTGCTTTTTGTTCAATTGCATTTGGTTAGTAAAAGGAGGGTTATTATTGATTACACTGTTCATATACTATAGAGTCAGTGCATAGAAGTAAAAGCGTAAATTTCACTTTTGCAAAGTGATGCTAAAAAATTCCTGTTGTAATATATTGAAATTAATCTCTTAAATCTCTGTTGCAGTTTTTTTTGTAAAAAAAATATACAATAATTTCAGTTTTTAACACTTTGATCTTTCATGTTCAAGGTGGAGTCTCCAGTCATCTGTAAAATTTTGGATACAGCAGATGAATATGGGCTCCTTTCAGTGCCCAGCTAAAGGACAGTAAAACCTGTGAAGAAAGCCATACCTGTCAACAACCAGCGGCCGTTTTCCCATCAACACCATTTCTGCGAGGCAACACAAGCCAAATTTTCAGGCAACCAACCTCACCAGCAGAACTCTATCACACCGGGGACTCATGAACCACTTTGTGTATAACTATGTGTATATAAGAGGTTATTGATAAACTTTTAACAATTAAAATCTTGTCTTGCACTTCCTGTTTGGCTTGTGTATGAGGAGTCCCAAAACCATGATTATTATCGAGGTATAAATTAGCACTTTGAAAAGGCAAACAAGGGCCAGCTTCGCATGAGGAGCTCAACTGTCGACAGAATGGAAGAAGGAAACCACATTCTGCTCAAGAGCCTTCAGTGGCCACTAGGAGAACGTTAGTGCTTCAAACACAAACACTGCATCAGTTTGACCATTTGGAACGGATTTGTATCACTGTCCTTCCTCCTGTTACCCCGCCTTTCCCCCACTCAGCTGTTATCCCTTCTTCCATCCTGGACTGTGTTCCAAGACCTGCTTTTATTTATAGGTACCTACGCTTGAGGGTTCATTTGAATGTATTTATTTTGCTGAACAGTCGCTCATTCACTTTTTGCATGGGAGGAAGCTCAGATAAAATATTTATGATCTATAATTTTAACATTAATGTGTCAATACTAGGTTTAGCTCAACCTCCTGACTTCTATATGTTCAGTGGCATGTTAGGCAAGTGTCTGAGTTGCTGCTTTTTCAGTAACAAAAAAACTTGCTGTATCTTCCACCTGCACAAGGCCAGAATAGAGGTCTCTTCTTAACATGTCTACCTTACAAATAAGGGTCTGGATTTTTGGGGTTTTTTTTGTTGTTGTTTGGCTGGGGTTTTTTTGTATAGGCAGATGAGTTGCAGTGTGCTGCTAATACAAATTTTTTACATATTCTTAAATGGAAGCTGAAAGACTGGATTTTTGAAGTGTGATGCAAGAACAGTTATCCAAAGTGCATTTCTGTTACACTTTTAAAACAACAGTTTTAAAAGGAGGAGGTTAAAAAGTACATACTTGAACTAGTGGTTTATGGCCAACCTGCCCTCAAGGACTTCCTTCCTCCAGGAGATCACTGGAGGCAACAGCCCATGTTGGTGTCTGTGCCAGCTGCCCGACTGACCCCTTGTCTTGTGACATTTCAATATCAGCACATATGTTTCCCCTTCCAAGGCGCTGTCTAAATCAGACACTGACCGTCCTGAACGAGACAAGATTACCTGTGTGTCCTTTAAGTTGATGAACCCTATACTAATTACACATTGGAAAAAGAAATGCCAGACTTCCACTACGAGAGAACTTAGCAAGTATTTCCATAGGCCTTATCCTGTGTTAAGTTCCATCATCATGAGCTGGGCAATTCTGTGAAAAGCCTTAGCTAGGATGATTTATGTTTGCAGTGGGCAAAAACTGGGCAATATTTCAGTCTGTAGCAACTGTGCATGCTTGGTGTCTTAATAAGTGCTACTTGTTGGCAGGGCATCTGCACATTTCCTCTTTCCTGGAGCTCTTGTGCAAGGTGTAGGAGTTTCATGACTGATGTCAAACACAAATTTACCAACCATCTGACATACGACTAGTTTAATACTACCCATAATACCAAGAGAAACTGCTAGACTGCTGAAATATAAGAGCTAATTTTGCTATATCCTGTATAGTAGGAAAAAACAGAGCAGCAGCAAGATGATACAATGGTATGACATTCAAATTCTGAGTCATTATTCCTGGTCATATCCATCTCTTAATGGTCTAGCAATAGGGCAACACAGACTAAGAAATGAGAGCCTCTTCTACACAGATTTTTTTTTCCCAATCCTCTTGTGAAGTTCTGGGGAAAAACGAAAAGATACTTGAATTTTAATCCTATGTTTTAGCCAGCAGCTTTTAGAAAATACATGAAAAGGCGCATTCTCCTGAATTTAAATATCTAACCTCATTTTTCTAAAATTCTTTTATTTGCTTCCATTATCAACTGGAACAACTTCTTATCAAGTCTCATTGAGTTCTGTCTAGCAACACATACGGTCCTAGTTGTGGGATGCAGTCCAAAATTTGTCTTTGGCCACAGACAAACAACTTGTTGCACTATCAGTTTATAAACTCTACATTGAGCAGTAAAATTACCTCAAGAACAGAGTCCTTCAGAAAGTCAGAAGCTTAGATGGGAGAGAGCCAAAGGCTTCAGCAGTGGCCAAAGGCTCAGAGTGGCTTCACTCTGGCTCCATCATCATGGATGCCAAAGGTACAAGAGCAGCATAGGTAGCTACCAGCAGACTTTAAACCACTACTATCCTTACCTCCTCTGGGTAAGGCAAGAGGGACAGTGCCCTGTTGCAAAACACAGCATTCGTGGGGATGTGGTCAGACTTCCTCAGCATCTGTTGATCTCGTCCCATTAAGGGAACCATGATATGCAATATCCTTCCTGCACAAACCTTAGCTGTGGTATAATTAGATCAGAGGAAAAGATTTAAAAAATAGCTACTTTACAGGATTTAAAATAATTCCCCTGCCCCACGCAAGAGGGAAGTCCTCAGCACGATAGGGAAGTGCAACCTCTTTGACTAAGCAGCCACAGCACCTCCACATGCTACTACAGCCAAGGAAAAACTTTTGCTGTTTTAGGAGTAAGCCAAAGTCCCCAAACTAACAATAGTTCTTCAGATTCCTCAGCCTATACTTCTTACACAAGCAGCAGCTTGTTCACAAATGTTCCAGAGCAATATCATCCATCTGACCTACTCTCAAGCACCAAACTCATGAAATGGCTTTGCTTGCTGACTACTCCAAGCATAACTGTAGCATTGCGTCCCTGCCCCGCTTAGGCCATACTCACAGAAACTGAAAGACACCTAAGGATATTTTTTCAGGTCATGAGAATTTTTCACCAGTCTTTACGGGAAGGTGGTTGGGACATCTCAGCAGACGATGATAACACGTTCCCTTACAAAACCCTTTCCAGTGAAGACAGAGAGAGACAGGTCTACAAAGATCATTGAATTGTTAAGGTTGGAAAGGACTTCTAGAGGTCATCTAGTCCAACCCCCCTGCACATACAGGGTCACCTAGTGCACGTGGCACAGGACTGCATCCAAGCGGGTTTTGAAGATCTCTAGAGAAGGAGACTCCACAACCTCTCTTGACAACCTGATATGGAGCATGTTTTTCTGCATTCTTCCATCTCTTCCCTACTAAGAGCATTTTTAGAGGAGAGGAACCAATGAGCATTTAAGGTGCAAAGCAAAGAGCCCTCATGGTGCAGTATAGAACATGAGTTGGTCTTGCTTGAGTAATTAATTCTCAACATAACTTTATATCCTACCACATTTGAGTGTGAAAGCAGCATGCTATTTAGAGCATATTGCTTCTTTGACCCTCTCCCAGACACTCCCTCTCCAGGTGTGTGGGGACATATCAGCACCAAAGCTGGGGAAATGAGGTTTTCACTGGTATGCAGGAAGCACAAAGCAGAACTGGAGCTGTGCAGATTTCCATGCCTATCTGCCTAGACTTATGCTTGAGGCTTGTTCCTCAGCTGGAGAGGTATTTGTCTCCACGCTCATTTAAAAAGTTAACTGTATGCAAAAGAACATGAATGCTATACAGCAAATTTGCAGCAATAGTACTGATATAATCTGCAATTAGTCAAAACTAAAAAGAAGAACTTGTTTAGGTGCCAGTGCGTGGGATTCATCCACACAGAAAGAAGGAACTTCAGCACATGAGCAAGTAACTCTCCCCTCCTCCAGTTTATAAGTATGGGCATGTTTAAAACTCACTTCTGAGTCAGTAACTGATGAACTCTTACACAACATCAAATAACGTAAGAACAGCACTGCTCATCTCTTGATAAGACCTGTTATTTGACTATCAGGAAATGAGGTTGGAATTTTCTACAGATGATAAAAGAACCATATGAGTCTTTATTTACATAACCAAAAACCCTGCTTTAATAATATAGCAGCAGTTAAGCTTCAGACAGTGAGGATTAATTCTGGAGCTAATTCTCATTTGCTATTAAAGCCCACAAATTATTAATTAGTGGCATCAGTTGCATTAATTGGATCAAAAACTAGAGAGTAAACTTACATAAGGCTGACAAATCAGTGGTTCTTGATGCAGGGGAAGACAGTCCTTGCAAAATTTCATTCAGTGAAGGGGCAAAATAAGACCATGAATCTTGGAAAAACTCTCTCAAGTGTTCTGAAGTGCAGGGTATTATTCTCCCTCCCAGCAGAGAAGCAAAAAAAAAGTGCATTTTCAGATCACAAACATCGTATTTGCCTAGCTATACAGATCTGACTTACAGCGTCCATCCAGCACTCACATCCAAGCCCACTTCAGTAAAAGAAACTCCTCCTGAGGTCTGAAGTCACGAACGCTGCTACTCACGGGCTCTGGATGTGACATGCTCTTGTGCAGCTTCGCTTAGTCTGCCATGAGCCTGCCCCCACTCAAAAATATTTTCCTGTGTCCTATTTTTAAAAAAATGATAAAAAATTCTCCCTCTTTCCATTCTTCTTGTTTCATTTATTTTTCCTCATAAAATGATTAACTCAATTAAGCATATCTCCAAAACACACGGCTGAAGAATTCTGCTACCAAGATGGGAATAAAATCTTTTTGCTCTCTGCTCCGCTGTGACTTGGGTGAGGGAGGGTTCCTACTTTCCTTTGTTGTCACATACAAAGCCAGGAGTGGGCTAAGGCTAAATTGTCTAACAGAAAGTGCCCGAGCCTTCCATTACCTCATCCCATAGTAAGGAACAAAACAGATATTTTATATTTTTCAGACCATCATGGCTATGCAGTCCTCTGCCTTCTTCAAACTCTTCTCCTTTAAATTACATTTCAGGCACCAAGCCTATTCCTTGCAGAAAGACAGCAAACCAACAGAAAAAAAAAAAAAAAAAAAACTGCTTCAGGAATTGGATTGCTTTACAGAGTCTTTGCAGGGAACCACAATTCTGCCTTTGTTATGGTCTCAGACACGTTATTTACCCTTCCAGAGTCCTCTCTCATACACTCCTGTTCCTCCACAAGCCTCCAACAAAACAAGAATAAATGAACGCATATACAAGATACACGGCAGATGAAATAAGTGATAGACTAGTGCCAGCACAACCTGTTGGTGGAAAAACTATCCCTGTACTGAAAAAAATACTATTTTTAACTTTGCTACTTCAAAAATGTAATTCACTATCTTGAAACACCAAAACCACGTGGTTTGGATAGCCCACATGCTAGAGTATAGCTGGCCCATTTTCCCAAGGAGGGACTTAGGCACAAGTTTCAAGAAGAGCACAGCTGGGATTAGTTATAGAAGGACTCATCAGGGAGAAAAGGGTAGCTCTAAACAGCCACCTGACCTTCTATAAAGAGGAAAGAAGAATCTAACCTGGCATGTCCAAAATGATGGTAATTTCCCATCTCTTCTACTAAACCAAATTACAATTTGTGTAAAGACAAGGAGGACTTCAGGGAAAATCACAGAACTTGACTGGACAAGAACATGACTAGAAGGTGAGCAAAAACAACCTTGCGGTTTTCCAGCCCAGGACAGAATATCTCCTGGGCTTCTTTAAGCGCCAATCAGTGGAGCTGAAAAAGCAGAAAGAATTGACAAAGAAAAAAAAAAACAGAATCTATGACAGTAATGTGCATCTTGTGCAATCTGTTCATTTCTTGTCTGTCTATAACCTGAACTAGATGCAAACAAAGAACGCACCTTCCAAAACTAAGAAAATCTCCTATTATCCTTTTCCTAGATAAAAGACACTAAGTTTACAGTTATTCAGTTTGCAGAAGCACTTTCAGAACACAGGACCTTATATTCACCTGTATAAGAGGGTCCAACACAAAAACCTTCTGAAGTTCCTTTGCCACAAAGCAAAACACATCACAGAAGAAAAGCAGTTTCATGACCCCATACTTGATGCGTTGTACAGCTTCCCTACAATACCCCTACCGACTTTAATCAGGTGCTTACATGGGAGCAGATGAGTTAAGTTTCAGGTGTCCATCAGCAGCATGACCAGCTCATGTTTTCCACCACAAGTCTAGTGACACTTGTTTTTCACCTTTAAGGCGTAAATTCTGGGAGTCATTTTTTTGTGTTATAAAAGTCTTAGCTTTCCATTTAAAGCAGTAAATTTTTACCCAGCACAGTTACAGAGTACACCTTGAAAGCACAGCCCCTTCAAAGCATAAAAGTAGAAGGCAAACATTATTTTAGAACTATACATGACATAGGCCAGTCACTTAGCCTGTAAGTATTTGTCACTATTAAAATGCTTCATATTTAGGTATACAGAGACTTAGAGCCTGTAGTCAAAGCAATAAAGCTGAACACAGTGGTAGCAGGGAGGATTATCCATTGCAGGGGGATCCCTCCTCCCTGCCTCTTCTTGTTACCCCCTTCACCTGTGCTGCTTCTCTGCAGATGGAGCTGAGCAGCAAGAGGGCACCTCAGGACAAGGAACCCTGAGTGAGGAACAACCACTGTCTGTTTTTTGTTTTTATTTTGTTTTGTTTTGCCTCAACACCCAGTTAAGCAGCTGTCTCTGTGAAACAGAATTTTTCTTACAAAAAGTTTCACACCTTGCGGCGAAAGGGAGGACAGACAGAGGTGCTGTACGCAATGCGGAGGAGGAAGAACCTCGGCGACTCAAGTAGCTCAGCTTGAACCAAGCCCTTGGGCGCAGTCTTAAACGGTCCCAGCAGGGCGAAGAACCACGTCCCCAGGGAGGACAAGCGCGACTAGGAAGCGAGGAAGCGGCCGGAGCCTCCTCCTACGCCCCGCGCCAGACAGGAGGAGGGAGAGGGGGAGGCGGCCGGGACCGCGGTGCCGCCTCCCGCCCGCCCCCGGCGCGGCCGCGGCCTCAGAAAAGCGCGGCGGGGCCGGGCCTCTTGGGAGAGCTGGTGCTGCTCGGTGTCGCTGCCGTCTCCTCAGCCCTGCAGGTAAGGTTGGAGAAACGATTGCCCAGCAGAGTGCCAGCCTTCCCCCCGCAGCCTCTGGCCCTCGGTGAGACTCTGCTGAGCTACCTTTGCGTGGCGCGTTACGGAGGTGGCCATGAGCGGCTCCGGCGGGTAGACCTGGTCACCTCTCGTGTGGTAAAGCAAGGTGTATTTAGGGTTGTGCTATGGAAGGATGCCCTAAAAAGGGGCTGTTTATGCCCCAACTTACAGGGACAGGAGGGAAAATGCAGAAGAGAAAAGTCTGGGGATTTTGATTTAGAATAATCTGAAAAGTATGCCCTCATTCAAATCCTTCTCTGATGACTTCTTTCAGTATTGCTTCTTGAAAAAGGCTAATGAAGCAAGGTAGCATATACATAACCAGGGCTTTGTAGACACAGATGATGAAATTATTTCTGTATGTTCAAGTAAGATAGACTATTTTCTTGAATTATTTTGAGGGTACTCATTTATGCCATGTAAAGTATACTATAGTTGATGGTTTTTTTTTTTCTTTTCTTTCTTTTTTTTTTTTAAACATTTCTTCCCTCCAGGATGAGGATCCTTATTGTTGGAAGACTTCATTTCTACCTCATTTCTCTTTTATTCAGTATTTTATTCAGTACAGCAAATGGACTTCTAACTTGGAGATCATCTAGAATGTTTTTTCAGTTTTATGACTATTCTTATTCCAACTTCTCTTCTGTATCAGAAGCCCAAGCTCCCCAAACCGCAAGAGTTCTCAATTTATCACATAACATGATTGAAAATATAACCAAAAGAGACTTTGAAGGTTTTGATGCACTGGAAGTTTTAGACCTTGCCTACAACCAGCTTAAGTATGTTGAACCTGGTGTGTTTGAGAATTTACTCAACCTTGTTTCTGTCAATTTTTCATTTAATGATAAGCAACTTGATGTACTGGGTCTTGCATCTCGTCTAAAACTACTACCAACTAATGAAGCCTCCAGGATTTTACAGCTTTCCAAATACTTTGAAATATCATCAGAGCCTGCTCAGGAGTCTCCTGTGTCTGCCCAAGAACTGCAACGTTCTGAAGGTCCAGCTGATCAGCTACCTGTTAATGCGAGGGTCAGACGGAGTAATGGGGATTCCCAGAGAGCCGAGAAAAATGTAACAGTCTCTCCAATAGCTGGACTAATGACCAACGTCTGTGGAACACCAATAAATGGAATACTCGATCTGTCAGAGAGGAAACTGTCTGAGGAAGAATTGCAGGAAAAACTGCAGGCTGATCTTTGCCAAGCTCAGCTAGATAGTGTTTTAGAACTTAACATTAGTCACAACAACCTGGAAATTGATCTTTTATCGCTGTTCGTCTTGTTTTTACCAATGAAAAATGTACAGTCTATTGATGCTAGTTATAACAAAATAACAATTAACAACATTGATGTTGAAGCGATTTGTCACTTCCCATTCCACAATCTCTTCTTTTTAAATATTAGTAACAATCCCATGAATAGGTTGGATACAGTATGTCTCCCTTCAACCATTAAGGTAATTGATTTGTCCTTCACAAATATAAGTCAAATACCTAAAAATTTTGCTAAAAAATTGTTTAACCTGGAAAAAATGTATGTAGAAGGAAATCATTTCATATATACTGTAAGTCCAGAAAATGCTGATGCAAATCAAAAACCTAAACCTGGAACTGTACGAATTAATGCAATTTCATTAGTTAGAAATGAAGCTGGTACACCCATTGAAAGCCTTCCAGAGAAAGTAAAACACTTAAAAATGTCTAACTGCTCTATTGTAGAACTTCCAGAATGGTTTGCTGGCAGGATGACGAAATTAATGCTTTTAGATCTCAGCAGTAATCCTGTTTCCACATTTCCTCACTTGCCTACCTCCATGCAGCATCTGGACATAAGTAACAGTGATATTAAAGTAATACCACCTAGTTTTAAGTTCCTTTCTAATTTAACAATATTTAATGTTCAGAATAATAAAATCACAGATATGCCTCTTGAATATTTCCCATTAACTTTAACAAAATGTGATATTAGTAAAAATAAATTACAGGTGTTGTCATTAACTGAAACCCTAAGGAAACTTGAATATCTTAATGTTTCTGGAAATCAAATAACTACCCTGGAGCCAAGGAAGCAACTTTCTGCAATCACTAACCTAGACGGCAGTCACAATTTAATTGCAGAACTCCCTGATCACTTTGGGGAAATTCTTCCAACACTGAAATATCTTAATCTATCAGGGAATAAGATTTCCTTTCTACAAAGTGGATCTCTCCCAGTTTCTCTGATTGAACTAGACATTAGCAACAATGCCATTACTACAATAGTAGAGGACGCTTTTGGCCAGCTCACAAGCCTGAGTGTTTTGACTGTTCCAGGTAAACACTTTTTTTGTAACTGTGATTTGTACTGGTTTGTGAATGTATACATCCATAATCCCTACTTGCAGATAATTGGAAGAGAAAATCTCAGGTGCAGCTTTCCACCAGACAGAAGGGGCCTGCTGGTTGAGCACAGTAACTTAACGCTTCTGCATTGCTCCCTGGGTGTTCAAATGGCCATTACAGCCTGTGTCGCTGTCCTCATCGTCTTGGTGCTAACGGGCTTATGCTGGCGTTTTGACGGCCTGTGGTATGTGAGAATGGGCTGGTACTGGTGTATGGCAAAAAGAAAAGAGTATGAGAGGAGACCAGAAAACAAGCTCTATGATGCCTTCATTTCATACAGCAACGAGGATGCAGATTGGACAAAAGAGAATCTGCTGGAAAAACTGGAAGCTAAGGGGTTCAAGGTATGTTACCATGAGAGAGACTTTATACCAGGGCATCCTGTGCTTGGCAACATTTTTTACTGTATAGAAAACAGCCATAAGGTCATCTTTGTTCTGTCTCCCAGCTTTGTAAACAGTTGCTGGTGTCAGTATGAACTGTATTTTGCTGAACACCGGGTCCTGAATGAAAATCAAGATTCCCTCATTATGATTGTGTTGGAAGAACTTCCTTTCAACAGTGTGCCCCAGAAGTTCAGCAAGCTCAGGAAGCTGCTGAAAAGAAAAACCTACTTGAAGTGGAGCCCTGAGCAAGCCAAACAAAAAGTTTTCTGGCATCAGCTAACAGCAGTCCTGAAAACAGCCAATGAACCACTTGTTGTGAGAGCAGAAAATGGAGCTGCTCACAATACATATGAGATGGAATGAGATTACAAGAATTTCTAAGACTGTGCCTGGAAAATCAGCAGACAAATAAAAGCATTTCAGTGTTTGTTTTCTGCAAAGCCTCCTGTGTTCAATTTGGGGGATGGTCACAGCAGATCTATCCTATTAGAAGTTATTACTTAGTTTGCAGCATGCATGTTATTCCACCTGGGCAGGCGAAAGGGAAAAGTTATCTAAAGAGCTCAGTTATTACTTAGTTTGCAGCATGCATGCATGCATTCCACCTGGGGAGGCAGAAGGGAAAAGTTATCTAAAGAGCTGAGACAGCTAAGACCTAAACGCAGTATCTTTTCAAGATTTAAACTCCAGCTCCTCCCCAACACCAAGTTGATCTCCAGCTGCCCACACGTCTGGTGTATATATAATGTTGGTAACGTTCTCCTCACATTAGTGTAACTCCCACAAAGATTAGAGGTAAAAAGCAGTGCTTGCTTTATCTAGGACAGTATTCCATGTGGGACAGCAACCTTCAAGAGAAGTTAACAGTAAACACATGCTGGACAATCTGTTCGATCATGATGGGTTCACCTTAATCCCAGAAAACCAAAATTGCTTTAATTCCAAACCAATTTAAAGCTTTTATATCCATTTTAAAATATGTTGGCATTAACTATCAGACTCCCAGTATTCCTACTACCCATGTAAATGCAAACTACCTGTTAAACCTGACCAGTTTTCTCTCTCAACAGCTCTTCAGCAATGAGTTCCACACAGTAAGGAGGGGATGCAAGAAACTTACATTTTATGAGTCTTGAATTTGCCACCTTTCATACTCACACAACGCTTTCTTGTTTTATGAACTGGACTTCCATTAACTTCAAGCCTTCTTCTTCTAAACCATTCACTATTCACACACTTTTATCACTGACTCTCCCATTCACCTCTTCTCATAAAAACTTCCCCTCTCTTTCCTCAATCATTCTGTTGCTCCTTGTCTTAATTATATTGCTTTTTTTTTTTTAACCTTGCAATCCTGCTTTACCTTTTATTGGCTTGTACGCAGTAAAAGACAGTGCTGCTACAGGAAAAAAAAAACAACACAGAAAATATGAGATACACTGCAAAAGATTCAAAGCAGGTCAATTTTACCTTGTGCTAACTGATACCTCAGTTTATGATTCACTTCCATGAAACTGTGGCTACCTATTTTTCAAAGCCAATCTCTGTTCTGTTTGCTACATTCCTCAAAATGCAGTTATTTAACACAATTGACCACTTAATTCAGACACTGTTCTCATATCTGACACTACAAGGATATACTTTAACACTTTAGAGGTACAGGAATGCAATCTGCTCCAACAGTTAAGAGCACAGAAACATGACAAAGTGCTTTGAAGGGACCCCAGTCCTTTTCTTTTACAAGGCCAGTAACACCCTTTCTATTCCCTTCTCATTTGACTCCCACTTGAATAGTCAATGCAAATTATTTCTGTGGATAAGGTGAGAACGATTTAATTTCCCATTTGATGAGGTTTGTGTGCAGCATGGAGCCTTGCACACACACAGAGCAGAGGCAAGATCCAGTCTTAATGCACAGCTTAAGCAACCTCAAAGCCCAAAAAGGAGCCCAGCTCGCAATCATTCATCAAGGTCCTGCCCTGGCCTCCTTCCAAACTGAAGCTGCAATCACTGCAGACAAAACCCATATATTTTTTTTCCTCCAAATTGGGAGATTCAGCACTAAAAAGAAATGCAAAGACATTAAAAAAAAAGAGAGAGAACTTTTAGTTATCTTTTATAACTACTTTAGAAAGAACCATGTTATTCACAGAGAAGAATATCAAGGTGGAGAGACGGGGGAATGGGCGAGTTATTGAAATGATTTCAATTTTACATTTGTATCAGAAAGTTGTTCACATACATCTTTATTGCAAGAAAGCTGTCTTGAATTATTCAAAATTAATTAAAATTCAGTGTATTAAACAACACTGGTCAAAAGTGTAATACTCTTCCAGGAAAAACTTGAAAACAGTTTAGTTAACAAACTACCTAAACCACAAATAATTCACATACTGCAAAGACTCAAATGGGTTTTGTTTCTAAAATAATAAATCATCTTATTGGAATCCATAACCGTAACTCTGCTAAAGCTGTGACATCTTCCTAAAAAGTGAGGCACCTGGCTCCGCATTCAGGCACCCAAGTCAGCAGTACACTTCAGAGATACTGACGTCCACAGAAGCAGAGGGGTGATTGTATGTGTTGAAAAATTTGGCTACTTAAAATGATGATTGTTAGGAATATAAAATAATTGCCTCCAAATCGTTGTTTCATTAGGAATTTTCAACACCACATGACACAATTAACACAAATTGTCACATTAATATATAAAAAACCCAACAGTGTTATCACTGTGTTGACGAACATATAAAGTAGACAAATTATTAATATTTAAATCAAGTTGTCATTAGAATTTTAAAACATTTTACTACATAGAAAATCTCAAAAAACGTGTAGCTATTTTGTTACTTGATCATCCTGTTTTTAAACATGCTAACAGCTGTAAGCTCTTCCTCTTAGAAATACCACCACTGAATCCCTGGAAATTCACCTTTAAATCCACTATAAAGTCATAGACAGAAAACAATCTGCAACACTCTCTGTTTTATTACAAAATTTCAGAGGTAACTGCATTACTAATACATGTCAGTACTAGAATATTGCAGCAATAATTTATATTCTCAAATAAGTATTGCACAGTTATTTGTATCAGCTGAAAAAAATAAATATTCTGGGGTATATAATGGCACAATTCTTAAAATAAATGTACAGCAGAAATTAAGAGACATTTTTTAAGGTTTATTACAGTGCCACAATACCTCTCAAAAGTCCTTCCCTATTAGCAATGTATTGCTATTGGTAAATAGCCTAGTTCTGCTTTAGAGAGCTCAGGTTGAAATTCTTCCCAGAAGATGAAGTTCACCAAAATTTTGCTCTTTACCTCAATGAAATTGAGAATTTTATCCTGGGATAAAGAAAACTTTTGTTATTACTGATACTTGTTAAATCAAAAATAATGTTACTGTTTCAAAAAAATAAGTCTTTCAAACTTCTGCAATGAAAACTGGTTTAAACCTAGGTACCATAATACCAAGCGTCCTCCACAATTTTCTTTCTTGAAAATGTAGCAAGTGCACAGTTTAACAGATCCTGGATTCTTTCTCTGAGAGTTTGCCTCATGACAAAATGAATCATGTACTTCTAGCAGTTTTACGCTCTCACGTAACAATTCTGAAAGCAAATCTAAAATATGCCCTTTAGGACTTGCCACACTATGTCAAGAAAGCATCATGGAAGCAATATCCTAGTATTTACTTCAAATGCAAATAGCTGGATATTAACACTAAAGGTATTTTTCCACTGGCAACTGTATAGCAATACTGCATCTCTGAGTTTAGAATAATCATTAATAAATGCACAGAAGGGGACCCACTAAATTGCAATGGTTCTCACTGCTGAACTTGAGGTTACACCGAGGGCACTGGTATGTGCTTGGTGGAAGCGCTGTCGCAATCCCGCAGCAGGTCGGTGGTGGCATGATAATGCATGGCAATGTAGGATTTGGCAAATCCGAACGTCGAGTTCACTGGCTGGAGGCTATTTGGGGTGCTCACCTCTTGGGAAGGGCTGCTGTTATAGATACTATAGTAGGGCTCGATACGGGTGTTCATGGGCGTCGAGCTGCTGTGCGCGTAGTGCTGATGCCCGGCAGAAGCCTTCGGACTCAGCATGCTTTCCTTGGAGTGACTAGGGCCACAGGCCTGGTCCACAAACTTTTTCTGAGGTTTTGGAGACAACATGTAAGCTGAATTGGTTTCATGGTGGGATGACTTATTCCTGTTGACCTCCAGGCTCCCTTTGCCCATGGCTCGAAGCCTTGTCTTCTGCTTGCAGCAGAAAAAGACAAGGGCTACGTACTGCAGGCACCAGAGGACTCGCCTCCGCAGTCCAGCGCTGTTGCGCGAGTATATGAAAGGATTTAATCCAGATTTGAAAAATATGAGGGTAAACCCACACAGCTCAAACTGGTAGAGCACGAAGCCCCCGCTACTGGAGAGCGTGTCCTGCACCAAGGAGATGCCCAGGGGGAGGCAGCAAACCAAGACGGAAAGCACAATGACCACACATGTCACCACCGCCCTTGAGTCCTTGGCTGCGGACAGGTTGAGGGCCGGCACGAGCTGGAGCCCGGCGGGGGCCGGCGGCTGCCCGTAGCCGTGCGCACGCAGGGGCTGCGCCTTGCTCTGCGCCTGGTTCCTGTACAGGGCAGGCGCCTCGCAGCCCCTCTGAGGCGGGGACCCCGGCGAAGGGCTGTGGCCGGGAGGCATCCGCTGTCACCACGGGGGGACACTTCCTTACGCGGGCGTTCCTCCGCAGGGCCTGCGCAATCATGACATAGGAGACGGACACCACCGCCACGCAGCAGATGAAATCGACCACATACAGGTAGAGGATGATCCTCCCGTCACCGCTGGCGAAGCTGGACATGGGGAGGCAGAGGTGGGAGCGGCGGGTCTTGAGGGTGGCCAGGGTGGCCAGGGTGAAGCTGGTGGCCCAAAGGAGCAGCGTGAGGAGCAGGGTGCAGGGGAAGGAGGCCGTGCGGTGGGGCTGCTTGCCCAGCACCATGCGCAGCCGGTGCAGGGCGATCACGGCCACCGTCTTGAGTGACATGATGATGAAGCCGGAGCCGGCAAGGTGGAAGGCGAAACAGAAGGCGCCGGGGACGCCCCTGGCCGAGCCGAAGAAGAGCACGAAGGCGAACATGGGGGCGGCCACGCCGCAGAGGAAGAGGTCACAGAAGGAGAGGTTGAGGACCATGAAGTCGAAGTTGGTCCTGAACTTGCGGAGGGCCGGGTCGAAGAAGGACAAGAAGACGATGAGGTTGCCGTAGGAGCCCAGGCAGAAGACGGGCGCCAGCAGGCAGGCGCACGCCACGAGCGTGGCCGTGTGCGCGGCCTCCCGCGGCTCCGCGCCGCCCTCCGCG
>NW_010583960.1:42526-57008 GCF_000705375.1 Tinamus guttatus | reverse complement strand
TATTCCCTCTTGCTTGCTGCTTATGCTCTCTCTTCACCACCTCCAAACTCACTCATTTGTTGCCTCCTCTCTCCCTAGCTTGCAGCCTTCGCTTGCTTGCTTCCTTCTCTTGCCCCCTCAGTATCCCCTCTCTCTTGCTTGCTCCCTCTCTCTCGGTCTTGCTGCTGCCTCTGCTGCTCAAGCAGCTCCTCGTCCGCCTGGTTGCTCTTAAAGTGCTGTGGATGTTTGGTCCTGGGTGCTCAGCCCCCTTTCACCTCTCCCCCGCCATCCTGAAAGTCTCTGGGAATCTGCCCACCCGAGCCAACAGGTGCTGATCAAATAGGCCCTGTAGAGATGTCCTGATGAGAGTTTAGGGTTGATTTTAGAAAAGACAAGTAAAAACAGTTTGTAACAGAACTGTTTTGTGTGCGTGTCTTTATACAGGGAAATAACTCACAGTTAAATTGGTCGTATGGTGTCTCACTTTGAGGCAGGTTTGCTAACAAGGCAGCGCAGTGCTGGTGACAGTGGTAACCAATACTGGCATGTCTGTGCTTGGAGGTGTGGATTGTATGCGTAGGAGCTCAGACCCCAACTGTCCCTCTTACAAACCTAGCTGTTAGGTACTCTGCCATTGGAAACAGAGAGAAAGCTGCTGAGCACTAGGTTCTCTTGAGTGAGAGAGGTGAATCAAAGGTGAATAGATGTTAGCAAAAGGAAACAGCAGTGTCCAAAAGGTGTGACAGTCACCTGTGTTTTATATTTGTTCCTCTAGATAGCTGTGTGACTGTTAACTGCGGGGAAGTGTTTGATGTTGCTGATCATAGTGCATGTTTTTGATCAGTCAATATGGAAAGCAGAAATCTGAATCCTTGTTGGTCTGGCCGAGTTCATTCAGAAGGATTCTGAAGTCTGCACTGAGAAATTGTGGTGCCAAAAAGCAGCTTTCAGCTGGTCTCTGTTGACAGAAATCCCAGTTTGCTGCTTAGACCTTTATCAAGTAGACTAAACCATGTATAGATGTCAGCCCAAGCATGGGGAAATGAAAAATCTGTATTTGTAATAATTATTTGCTATAGGAACACATATATGTATTTGGTAAATTCCTCTTCTGTTTTAAAACGTACTTGAGGTGAAAGCAAAACTTCTATTATGAGCAGCTGTGAGTGCATGAAGTAAACTTAATGAAGCAGTGGCATGAAGTAAACTTAATGTGAGTTTTGTTGCTGGTTAATGATCTTTGTAAGACTTAAATTTTCAAAACTAAGATAAATCAATCTGTCCAGAAATACTGCTCTAATACTGCGCCAGTAGATATGGCAGAGAGAATTACAATGTTATACAATATTAAGAAGTTGACTCTATCACCTTGTGTGTGTGTACCTATTATGCTTTTATATATATATATATATATATATGTATGTATGTATTTTCAGGTAACTTTCATTTGCCCCTTTTTTGTTTTTCTTAATGGAATTTTTCTCTTAAGACTTCAAGAAAGCACAATATTACTACAGCAAAAGCTAAGAGGAATTTTTCAGTCATATATTAGAGTAGTATTTTTGTAGGCTTAGTTTCCATCATTTTAATAAGGGCAGATATCTAAAAGAATATCTTTGCCTTTTAGTATCATTTAAAGTTACATACCGTACTGACCTCCGTGCATAATTTGAATATTTTAATAAAGTGTTGGGTTGTGAAGGTGTTGGTTCCTATAGTTCATATGAAAACTCTATGCAAAGTATACCCCAAAGTGTTAGATGCAGTCATTCTCAGAGTGGGATGTCAGTTAAGAGATGTAAAATTTCATACATAAAAGATATAAAATTATAGCTCTTTGGTGTTGGTAATGAATAACTTAATGATTGCTTTTCTGCTAATGTGGCTTAATTTGATAATCTATAAATATAGAACCCTCCGTATCTGAGAAGCCACTCATCATTTAAATAAGAATTGATGCTTCATATACATGAAGTATAAAATACATTTCGGGCTGTCTCTTGCTTTTTGCAAAAGTTGAAGCTATGAAATCACCTCATAGTTGATTTTAAATCATATAAAGTAAATCTTTTTAAAGGTGACTGAAAAGGGGACAAATCTCTTTGTAGTATCATTGCCTTTCAGATTTAGAAATTAAGGAATGTTTTCTTAAAGCCCTTGGCAGGACATGTTTTGCTTAGGCAAGTATTTTTCAGTCCTGCAGACAAATTCTGAAGATAGGGAGCACACTTCTTTATGAATAAAATATAATTCCAACAGTGGGAGTCAGCTGTTCCAAGTTCAGCAATGTCTGTTGGTAAATTGTGAGTTTTTTGTTCTAACTGTGTAAGCTAAGTCAGTTTGAGCCTCAGGAGAGCACGTTTCACTGTTGCTTTCCCTCTTGCTGCTCTCATCCTCGTTCGGGCTCAAGGTGGGTGAGTGGCTCTATGGGCAGTGTCTGCCCTGTGCTGCAGCATCGCTGCTGTGCCAGCCAGGCTGTGTTATGGCCTTGGGCAAGCTTGAGCGAGCCACTGAATTTTCCCACACTTTGTGGCTTCCCATCTTTAGAAAGAGCCTGAGAACACTGTCGCCTTGCAGGGTATTAGTGAAGCTTGTAACACTTGTCTGCGAAGTGCTTTGAGTGGTGCTATAGCGTATTATTATTTTTTTGTATCACTCTACATACTGCCTCTAAAGAGTTGGCAGCTGTTTAACAACACTCAGTAGCTAAGCAGAAGACACTGAAAAAAGGGTGTTCCATCTTTTAAATAACTGAGTAGCTTCTATTTTTTCTGTCTTGAAATTAGCCCTGATGAAAGAAAGATAACCAAGCTCTGAAAGATGTATAGTGCTCCAAAATGGTGGTTTTATCCCTGCACCTCTTCTTCGAAGGGCAGCACCATCTCAACAGAGCTCCTGCCACCCTGGCTGGGTCTAAGCTAGGAGTTACTCGGCGAGTTAGGCCATCTGTGAGAAACAGAAGTGGCCAAGTACAGTTACTGTGCGTAGTAATATCCATCTTGCTTGGGAAACGGAGCCTTGTGTAACACTGGCAGCGTAGGAGCCCGGCTTGAAAATTTTTTTCTGTTTCATGTTGGTTTAATAGTTCCACAGTCTAGCCTTTTTTTTTTTTTTGCGCTATTTCTTTAGGACATCTACTTACTTGCAAACATTCTCCTTTCCTTTCTTTACTTTTTTTTTTTGTTTATTTTCTGAGTAGAAACTCAAGGTCTATGGTGACAACTGCTTGGGTTAAAGTGTGCTGTTCCTGACCCCAGCGTTCTGACTGTGATAGTTTTCCAGTACCTGTCTTATCCTTCTGTCATGATAGTGCCTGAAAGGAGGACTTGCAGTACAGAGAGTGAGCAGATACGGAGCTGCCTTCTGCAGCGTGCGGGAGGATGTGCAGCCTTCCAGCTCATCCTTGAAGTAATGCAATTGTCAGAATCCAGGAACGTTAGGCAGGTTTGGGATGTTCCCTTAAGGATTCTTTCTCCATGTCCTAAATTGTAAGGTTTCTGGGGCAGGGACTACTTTGTATTATTTATTTTGTGGCATTTATTGCAATGCAGCCCTCATCTTTTCTTTCTGCCGGTTCGTGACCATTTGCTTCTACCCCAAATGAGATAATGCACTGAAGTACGGAGGATTTGGTTAGAATAAATATATACCACTACTCTATATAAATTAAAAACGAACGACATTCACGTTTGGTTCAACGTGTTGAAATGTCTGAAGGTATAACGCAGCTTTCAGAATGAATAGGACAATTTGCTGTCTTTTTATATTCTAACTGTAGATACCTTGCTTTCTAAGTGTGATGAGAGAGTATACAGAAGCCTGCAGTGTGTATGGCAGCAAAATGCATTTTGGCAAATTGCTACCTGATCCTGAGTGGCAAATCAGGGGCACAGACAGACTGTCTCAGCCAGACTCCCAGGAATATGTCCCCCACATCCCAACTAAAGCAGGGCTTGTGCTGCTTGGGCAGATGTGTCCTGTAGCATTAGAGACCGTTGTCTCCGACACCTTTGTTATGGAACAGGCCCTGGTGTGATTTATAGCCCAGCAGTAGGAAAGTTCCGTTGTTTTCACTTTTAGGAGTATAAACCGATACAGGATATTTATCAAGCAGATTTTTTTTTTCATACAGTCTTTATGACACAAGACTTCCAGAAAAAAATGCAAATGTGCTGCTTAGTATTATTTCTGGCTGTGAGGATTCCCTGTGTAAACCCTTAAGTCAGAGCATAACTCAGGGACTTTTTTTCCTTCCTTTTTTTTTTTCTTTTTGGCAAGTGTATGGATATAGTCTGAATCAGCGAAGCTTCCTTAAAGGGACATAGTCCTGTCAAAACCTCTTTAATTTTTTTCCTTTTTTCCAACAGTGAACTGAAGTAGCTGCATACATCAGGGCTGCCAGAGAACTCCCCTGTGATTTTTGTAACCCATTTCTCTACGTTCTGTCACTTCTGTATTTTCCCTTTTCCTTTTAACTCTGCAGAAAGCAACAGAAAACAAGGCAGGAACAAATTCAGTTGTGTAGCTGGGTGAGAAAAGCAGTGGAAGAGGCTGGGTACAAAATACAATGAATTAAACAAAGCATGTATCTAGAAAAATGATTAAGCTATGCCAAAAAGATGTTATTTGACATTTTGCACTCTTAGAGCACTTAACAGATCTAATAGCGGTTCGGGAAACCTTTTTAGATGTTGTGTATTGATGTTAAAAAAGGTCTCTTTCTTGAAGAATGTATATAATCAATGTAGGATGAGTCTACAGTGATTACATTTTTTTTTAATCATACAGGTAAGAGAACATAAGTGTGAAACAAGCTATTTCAGATTTTAACCCCTTGCCCCCAAAATGTAACATTGTGCTTACAGTTTAATGTGTAAACTTGGTATTGAAATGTTATTGCAGTGGTTGTTTTTGGGTGGATTTCAGCTCCTATCCTAGCATCTAGAGGAATATATTTATTTTGTTGTATTGAAATACCATGCTATTTCCATCACAAAAATGCCATTTTTACCTAGCTGATTGCCACCGGTTTCAGCGATGGCAATCAAACTTGTTTAGAAATGTATTGCCCGGCTTTTTACAATGATTTTTTTTTTGCTTATATCTTGTATTACCAGTAACTAAATTTGTTTTATGTTTTGAACTGAGTGCATGTTCTATGTGAGTAGAAGTGAAAGAAAAGTGTGTTTAAACCAGGTATAATCTAATTGCAGCTCTGTAGATTTTGTTAAAACACGAAAAGCTGCTGGCATTTAGGCCTTGTAATGAATTATGAAGTGACTACGAATCAGGGCCTCTTATGGAATTAAAACAGATTGGAGAGTGTCAGAAGAAGGGGAAAAAAGGAAGCTGTGTGAAATTGAATGTCTGTGTCCTGCGGTTTGCCATCCTATGTTGTTTTTGCTGGTACCTGGTTGAGTAAATATCTTTCCACTGCTGCCTCCTTGAACTTGCAGCAGAGCAATTTTGTTGTGGTGTAACATCTGCTGGCTTGAGAATTGCAAATACATCTGCATCTTCCCTGGGTAGTCTCATGAGAAGAAAAGAAGGGATGGACTGTTCCCCAGAAGCACAGATTCCAGATTCGTTTAGTGGTTAATGTTTTCTAAAATAGTTTTTAAAAAAATCAGTGACTGCCAAGAAAAGTGAGAGTGTGAAAAAGCTGAATGCTTTATTTGATACTTTTGAAAGTGTTTGCTGTTGTTAGACTACCCCCCTGGGACTGTACCTACCATGGTTAGGCTATTTACTTCCCACCATGTAATGGGACAAACAGATTTGGATAAATCAGTGGTGTGGGTTTTGGAACATGCTATGTTGGAATTGCTGGTCTACACCTAAAAATACGGACAGTGAGAAATGAACTACCAGTTTCTGGTGCACCTCCCCAGAAGAAGGAGAGTTGTGTGATGTGCTGAGTTTTCCCTGGAAGACCCCTTAACCTATTGCATTTTATTTTAATGATTTCAAGTGCGAGCATCTGCTGCCTTGCAGGCTTGGAAGGAGGATCCATTCTCTTCCCTTCCTCTTCCATCTTCTCATTCCCTGGTACCCGCACTGGTTGCGTACGCTGTGGGTTGGAGGCTGCAAATGCCCCTTCTTGGCTGTTTGCTGTGTGTGCAGTAAGAGGCACCTCAGCTGCACTTTCAGCCGGAACACGGCTTTTTATAAAAGTTATTAATTTGCTTTAAATGGTGTAAAGTGCTTTAAAATCCTGGAAAATTTAATTCCCCCCTAAAATATAAGTGAAAGTACCTGTAGATATTTCAGGATAGTATGATCCCATAGTTGTGAGGTCTCAAGATAGAAGATGAGTTAGAAATGATCCCTTTCCTTATTATATCTGAAAAGACATCCTTCTATGGCTTTGTGCCTACAGTTGTAGATTGTGTAAATTCTTAGGCCTTTTGCTGATTTGCATGCTGATAAGACTTTATGGTATCTGTTTTGTTTATATTGCACAAATGCTGCTGCTGTTTATTGACTTACCTAAATTACTCTGATTTATCAGATAAATATAATGCATTCACTGTAGGAAAGAAATCTGAGAGATTATTTACAAATAGATAATTTTTGTGGGTGCACCTATGACTAATTAATATGCTTTTCATAAAATATAATCACCAGGTTCAAATTATTTGGAATCCCAATGGGAATAGTCTGCAGGTTTCAGAAATTCAGCCAGCTCAGGCTTGCTTTGCAGATACCAAAAAGCAGATTTGCTTTTCAGATTAGCTGTAAGGCCCCTTAAGGTGAGTTGAGAAGTTTTTCTGATTCGTGACTGTGCATGGTTAGGGTCAGATGTAGGGCATGTACTCTGTCTGTGTGATACTAGAAATAAGATGGTGCACTTTTTTTTTTTTAGTTAATCATTTCCTAACTGAGCTCAGTAAACTTAAGTGCAGTTGTCCTTAATCTGCCATGCATGTGGTTTATGAATGTATTTTCAATCATTTAATTCCTTTGGCACAAACAGATGAAATGTAGTTTTTTGTTACCTCTGGAGCTACTGGGGATTAGCTCCCTATTTAGCTGCTGCTTTTGTGTGTGTGAATCATACCATCCAGTTTGTATTTCCTTGGAAAGAAATGGCTTATGCTGGGCAGCCACTACCATCCTGGTTGGCATCAGTGAACAAAAGAGAGTGAGTTTTCTGGTTGCTGCATTTGTGGATTAATATGTGAAATATTCCAGGAAGAGATGCCAGAGGCTCAAATTATGTAATGCTTTAAACTGAACAGGAAGCCACCGAGTTGTGTGTAGCGTTGTGTCACCAGCAACAGACTGATGTCCCTGGCAAGGATCCACTCCAGGAAGGAGCTGAGGTTTTTCAAAGGTTGCAGATGAGAACGAAAAAAACTGCAGCGAGGCCCTTGCTAGAACAGTCTGCCCTGTTGAAGGCAGGGCCTGGCAGTGGGCAGCCTTGCTGAGTGTTGGTGTAACGCTGGGCTGGTCCAGTGGCTTCCTGCTCATGAGCATCTACCAGCTGGCACCTTCTTATAGGGAGCCAGCATTAGAGCAAGAGTGTGTGTGTTTTTTTTTTTTTTTCCTTCTTTCCTTCCTTCATCCTTTGCCTCTCTCTTTCCTTCCTTCGTCCTTTGCATCTTATTTGCAATGGCTGAAAAAGGCAAGGAAGAAAATACTATTTTAAAGATATTTTTCATGTGCAGGTTTCTGTATAGTGAGTTTAGATCTAGGAAATGTTTAAAACTCATTGTCTAAAAATAACTAAAAAGCAGATACATTATGGTTGTGTTCTTTTTTGGCACAAAATGAGTGAAGGTTTGCTGGGTAATGAGCATTTCAGAAGAGGATACATTCATGGGCTAAAGTTATCTTTGTGAGTAAATTAACATTCTACTGGACTTGTCTTCTAAATCAGACGCTCATACTCCAGTATCAGGCATGAGGTCCTTGTCGGGATGTTAGAGCATCAGTCTCCCCGTGGGGAACTTGGGCAAGTGCTCTTCATCCCTAACCAAGTGTCATTAGTTAGAAAACACAGTCGCAAGCTTTTAGATATGTGTTTCTGTCAGGTCATTCTCCCTTACTGTTTCGTAGTGACAGGTGGAATGAGATCCTTGCATTGTAGATTATTGTCAAATTGCATCTTGCTTTCAGTTAAGAAAAAAATAAAGGTTTTGAATTTATCAGCAAATCCAGCCTCTTGCTGGAGGTTATTCATCCTGTTGAAGAGAATCAGTATGGTTTACCTGAGAATTTTGAAAACTTAATTTCTTCCCATGCATGTTAAGTCATGAGAAAATGAGAGAAGCAATTCAGCAAAACCATGCTGCGTCTTTAAGGTGATAGAATAGTTTGGGTGACGAGTCAAGAAACGCATCTTGCTTTTTGCAACAGCATTTCATAAATGGGTAAGAGCTTTGTCTCTTGGTATTCTCTGCACTTTAGTAGAAGGATTGAAAATTGCATTTTCCCTTGGTGACATGAAACTGAGGATGTATGTGAGTTCAGTGGCTGAACTCTGATATAACCTGTTTTCAGAGGGATTTTGAAGACAGTTTTTATAGTGCTTCATTGTCTTAGTGCCAGAACCTTTTCAGGAATATTACAGAACTCCTTTGGGAATTAGGAATATTTTATAAATGGGTGCAGCCATACCTGGAAGACTGCTTGTCACTGAGCAGGAACCATCAGAACAAGACATGGCAGACTTGCCCAGTCTCATCTTTCCTATAGGAAACAGTTACATTTAATCACCGTATCTTCTGAGTACTGGGTGCAAAACAAATGCTGGGGGCTTTTCTCAACATATTTCACATGTATGAACTGACTGGAGAGAGCAGCAGCTTGCTGTAGTATGAAGTAGGCACTTCAGGCTGGAAGCTGACTTGAATTCTTGGCCTTTTCTTGACTTTGGCGTATACCACAACTATTGAAATTGCTTGGCTTCTTCTCTCTATGAGCAATTCTGATTTTGCTTCTGGTAGGATAGATGATCTGTGTTTTTGCTGGGTTTTATAGCCTTAGCAATTGCCTAATAACAAACCCATATTTTTGCATTCACAGTGATAGCCGACTGGCCAGTTTCCTGTTCTGCTGTGAGTGCACTTAATTAACTTCTGAGGAAATCGTGCTTTTGATTAGGAAAGAGGAGGAGGGTGAAGGTTGCCTGTCATCATATCGCCTTACATTTTTTCTAGGTTCTCTGACACTGCCACAGCATTCACTCTTTGATGCTGATCGATAGTGAGAACCATAAAATCACTTTTTTGCTTGCTCTGCCGTTACCGGTAGATGACTATTAAAAAACACTGGGACGTGTCCTCTCAGGATCCTGTTTCAGTATAAGTGTTGCCCTTTTGACCCACTTGCAAGTACAAAATGTACAAGGATGCTTTCCATTAGGAGAGGAGGAACTGAGATCCTGCACCTTCGATAACGTTATCACAGTACAAGGAATTGGCTGGTTCGCTCCGGAGCGGCATTACGTGTATCCCCAGGCTGTCATCTGTGCTAGACACGGTAAGGAATTGAGTTGCTGAAGCTGGTAGATATTAAGCGTATTTAGGAATGCTTGGTTTGAGAACAGAAGATAGCGTACTGTGGACGTTCCTTTTCTTAGCTAGTGTTCGTGGATCCTTAGGAGCAATGTGTGAATCCCCAACGGTCTGCACATTGCAAGCTGAAATCAGATCGAAGGCTGGCTTGTGATGTCCCCGTTGGAAGAAGGGCTAGTGGCATTATTTGTGTGCTGACCAGCGACAACTATTTTGACTTCAGCTTGGGGAACTGAGTGTTCAGCAGTTCGGCCATTGAGAGCTGTGGTAGCTGTTTGGTCAGGAGTTTGGGAAGGAAGGGCTATACTATTAATGGTCATCTGTAAAAAGGAGGTATCAAGGGATTTAAGACCAACTTATTTGCCTTTTTGTTTGTTTATATTCCTTGAGAAAGAAGTGAAAGCTTCAGAGTTTTATTATTTTAGCTATTCGAGACAGCTATGAACCAAACTTGAGGCTGCAGCAGCAAGGTCAGTAGTTAGTGACTATGAGTTAAGGATTGCTCTGCATTTCTACCAGTAACTGAGACTCGTCCCTGGCTCCCAGTGCTTCAAGGAATTTACAGTCTCACTAAAAGGGCCGTTGGAGATTTTGAACACAAACAAGCTTCTGAAGAAGTACTTAACTGGCAAAAAGAAAGATTTTTCTGATATTTGCATAACTAAAGAGGAGCCGACTTTTTTGTTGTTGTTACATTTTATGACATTGTACTCATCTGTTTACATGGACCATGAGAAATTTCAAAGCCCAATGTTAAGTTTTACTCCAGAAAGCTGTAAACAATTAAAAACAGTTGAAAACCAGATTCTGTTTGTTATGTGCGTTAGGTGTGGTAGGATGCCACTGATTTCACTGGAGCTCTGCTAGATTTTATGCTGATGTAACTGTGAAATTTGACCATAATCTTCATGACAATAAAAATAGTCAAGGTTTATCTCTCTGCAGGATAATCTGTATATATCAAAATATTTTTGTAATACCTTTGTTTTCCTAAAATGCACATTTGAATACAGAAAGAAGAATGTTTTGAATAGTGATCTTCATTTTTAGCACTGACCTGGCTTTAGTTGTCCCTAGAAATAAAGGGAGAGGCTCTTATTCTTTGATGTACAGCTGTGAGATGGGGAGACTCAGTGGTACCTTGACATGTAATTATTGGGCTGTTGAGGCCAACCTGAAAGTGCATTAGCAAAATGAGACATTTTGAGGCATTAAAAAAAATCAAACCAAAGGCTCTGTGCCATCTTTTGCTAGATGAACACACTGTCAATATTTTAATTAAAATAAAATATCTAATCATCATCATCTTGGAGATGCTGTTTATGTTTTAGAAAAGTTTGTTTTAATAGTTTTTGGCAACTTCAGAAGATTTCTACATTAAAGTCTTAAAATAGTTTACTGCTATTTGACACAGTCCCAAATCATCAAAATGCTCTCCCTGCTGTAAATGTGATTGCCTTGGTTCTCAGGCCCCTGAGCAAACTGCTTAGGGTGTTTTGTGAGCTTGGAGTTTCAAGACAAACACTAGACCCAGCGCATGTCTGGCCTTTCTTGGCTGTAGATGTTGGTTCCCTGAACCCTTGTTCCTAATCTCTGAGGCTCTTGGGTGTGTGTGTGTTTGTTTTTATTTGCTCTTCTGTACCTCTTAAAATGTAAAAGGTACCAGATCAGATTTCATCCTGAGTATATCCCTAGTGCATGCTCTGTATTTTAGGCATTCAGTAGGTATTTTTAGGTGTTTTAGGCTGTTTATTGATTTATTTTAAAGATGAAACTAGAATTTCTCTCTTATTGTTCAGGAGCCGATTGTAGAGATTCATTTGAAGGAGCCATTGCAGTTAATTTCACATTATTTGCAAAACTGAACACACTTTTTTTAAAAAAACTTCTTTTATAAAGCATAGGTTTCTAATTATATTTGGATTTGACTTGATTTTTGAGCTTTTTTCATCCTATTCATTGCAGATCCTGCATCTCTGCTGTTTTGCTTGTTTAGTGCTCATTATTGCATTGCTGATGTACATTTTGAGCTCTCATACATACAAATGGCTTGGATGTAGAAATTAATTGCTTCTGTGCATTTAAAAGACAGGAAAAGGAACAACTGGAAGGCAAATGGTGGCATTGGTAGAGAAGTGGCAGTCATGGGATCTGTGCAATACTTCCTCAGGGGAAGCTTGGGCGAGAACTTATTTTTTTCTTCTCTCCTTGAAGTTCACTTCATTATGTATGTTGTAGAAGATGAGAATATTAAAATATAGCTACTTAGAGTTGTGCTGTGAGCCATCTGTGCACTGATGTCTGAGGTGGAGGGAATTATGTGAATCTCTTTACCCACTGCACAGCCCCAGACTGTATATTAATTATGCAGGTAACTGTATATTAATATGCACTGTTACTGGTTTCTTCAGTATGCTAGGAAAAAATATTGGAGGTTGTGTTCTATTGTATGCTCAGTTTACAACTTTTCATAAAATGAATTTTCATAAAATATTTGTTCAGTTGCCTTTTTTTTCTCTTTTTAAAGGGAAAGAACCTGTTTATCTACAATGGGAATTTCTACAGACTAATTCCTGATTACCAAAAAGTAAGTGTGTTTTCTGATTTTCTTAGCATTTTTAACTGTTTTAGTAGATTTGCCTCAAATTTAAAATATAGCTAATCATTTTATGCTGTGCTGCCAGCATTAGCAGAATGAAGAATATCTTCTGAAAGAGGATAGTCTAACAGTAGTTGAGGTTCATGAGGAGAGAGACATTATTAGGAATTTAGCCCAAAAGTCTGTAACTTAAAGAGTGTTTTGAGGTTCTCTCCTGGAAACCAGACATCCTGACGGTAAGTAGAGAATGTTTGTCTGTGTTGGGACAGGATGATAATCAGTGCCACACATAGGCACTGTGGTTTAAACAGAACTGGGAGGGGGAAAAAAAAGTACTGAACTTCCCCACCACCACCTCCAAATATTGGCCTGCTAGAGGCTTGAGGTTTGCAAACAGATGAGGTCCCTGAATACTCAGAATACCTATGTGGAACCTGTTGTAAAACAGTTGCAAGAGCTAAATGAGGTACTCTTATTTCCATGTGATGCCAGCCTTTTTCTCCTGATCTAAAGGTAGCAAAAAAGTAATCTTTCACCCTCACTCAGGGTTGGGGAACTTCTCCCGCACCTGATGAAGTTCATCTTACAGGTGTTTCTAGTCTGAGCTTAGTTTATACATCCCATCAGCAGCTAGGCTGCTTTCCTTATTAACTTATGTTCTGTGAAAGCTGTTCTTCCTCCAGAAGCACCAAATTCTACTTGCTTCAGCATCTAGGCCCTGAGCAGACCAAAAAGGAGTGTTCAGGCAGCTTTTACTTTTGTCGCTAAGCCTGAGTCATGGGAGACCAGCAGGGATGGTACATTGCCCTGTTGGTCAAGCTAATCCATTTATAAATGAGTCCCACGATCCATGTCACCTTAGTACGTAGGAGCTGAGAAGCACGTGTAAGTACTGTAGAACTTTAGTCACTCTTATGTAAATGGCCATGGTAAGATGGTGTATTTACTTTTTGTTGTTGTTCATATAAAATATCTATTTGAGAACTCTGAGATTACTTCCTATGATCAGAGATGATTTTTGAGGTGAGGATTCTGATTGCAGAAGGGAGCTCTTTGTTGCCGAAAAATGTCATCAAAGAAAAGTCAACGACATCCAGTGTGAGATGGCCCTGGTCTCCAAGAATTTTAGGATTGGAAGTAATTGTACAGTAGTTGTAGGTAATGCTTTATGTACGGCATTGGTCTCAGTCATTAAGAAGAATTTCTGTTTCCTTGGTTTTCACTTTTTGCTAGTCAGTTCATCCCTGTGCTGTACCACAAGAATTTGGGAAATTTCTTGCACGGTGACTCAGTGTTCTATCACAGTTACTTTGTTTATTTGCAAATGACGAAAAAAATTTCTCCCGCAGACACAAGTGCAGTTTGTTTAATTAAAAAAAAAAAAAAGTTAAGCTATGTTGGCCAGAAATAGCTTTTTCAAGTAGAACCTACTTGTAAATATATCCTTAGAGCAAAAGTCTGAAAAAACAGATGGAATTAACTTCTTGCCCAGGTGTAAGCAATAGAACTCTTGCTGAAGATTCAGAAGGTTATCCCATCATTGATGCAGCTGCAGGGGTAATTGACTCATTTGTTGGAATAAATAAAGAAAAGTAGGGGATGAATTGGTTTACCTTATCCTGAGTAGCTATTTATTGCATTTGAGTGTCTTTCATAGTTTTGAAACAAAATACAACATAATGGGAAAAGCCAATAACTTTGGAGGTAAGGAAGTCAGAGAAGCTGCTTTTCACTTGGGCCTATCTTTAACCATTTTAACGTAGCATACACAGGTGAATGTTGTAGGTTTCATACAGAATCTCGAAAGTCAAAGACTTAAGAAAAAAAGCAAATTCCAGAACTTTTGAATCAGCATGAAGTAAATATAAAGAGAATTTGGTCATTTACAAGAAAAAAAAAAGGCTAAAATAACTTCTAAGATTTGACCATAAAATTTCTCACCAATAGAAACTATGAGTGGTGTATTGAAGTTAATATTGTTTACCTCAAGGATGCTTGAAGAGAGAGGAAGGTTTTTGGGTGACAAGTATGCTAAAAGCTGACATTGTTAAATGTCAAGCGAGAGTGTCACTCACTACTATCTGTTCTATTACAGTGTGTGGTTCTAGACAATACCACCTTAGGAGATGAGGTCAGCCCGTGTGCCTCTGGAGACTTTGTGTTCAAACAGTCATGGGCAAATGTGTAGGTGCTATCACTGAACATCACTACATGTAGAGGAAGTTTGGCTGTTTTCCTACTCTGAAAGAGGTTGGGCTGAAGAGAGAAGTGGCCAAAAAAAAACTTTATAAATTATGGTTTTCTTTCCAACAGTGTCAGGGAGAACTACCAGAGCCTCATTACTTCAATAATGTGAAGCTGATGGTGTTTAGTAGGCATTCCT
>NW_010583960.1:21655-42492 GCF_000705375.1 Tinamus guttatus | reverse complement strand
CAATTATCTCACTCTTTTTTTTTTTTTAAATACATCACCAAACATCAGTTGAATTTTATGGAAGTGAAATAAGAGCTCTGAGATATCTTTACAGGTTAGACTTGCAGAATTTTTATAGAGCAAAAGACACCACAGGATCATTTGGCTTGTATGTGTTGAATGAAATTACCTATGTTCTTGTTGGGGTACCTCTGTAGCGCTGTCTCTCACAGATACGGAGCCAAGAAAAGCATTCACCCCAACCTCATCGTCAGTGACAAAGTGATTCTTAGTTATTGCTCTGTCATGTGTTGAGAGTCACTTAAGTGCTGCCTGCGCTATTCCTACTTATGTAGTTGTGTACTTGATGATTTTTATTTATTTTTATTTTAGAAAACGTATAGGTTTATGCAAAATAGGAGCTTCATAATATGCAAAGACCTTGCTGTGGGGATTTACTCTATAGGCAGGCAGCAGCTGAATCTGGCTGTTGAATCTGGCTGTGCCCAAGGAACATTAATACATCCACACCCAGGGGATCAGCCAACAGTTGGAGGAAGAAAGTTGAAGTACTTCTCTGTCTGAATGAAGCTGAAGGAAGGGAAAGATGCAGATTGTAGCCGTTACAAAAGATGGATTGGACTGTAAAGATAAGAAAGTGTTCCCACTACTAAATCTTCTTCCTTTAATATGATTTAAAAATGTTGAATAACTGTTCCTCAACCCCGAGCTTGGGAATATTTAATGGTCTGTTAGCTAGAATAATAAAAGGAAGGCAGAAATAATAAGAGCCAATGTGTTAGGTCCATTTATTTCTGCATAAGGCCTTCTTTTTGTTTCTTTCTAATGTTTGTGGTCCTCTGGTAGAGCCTACCAATCTCAAAAGAACTGTACCACTTTCCCCACTCCAAGTTCTATATAACTGTAAGTTATTTTTTATTTTTGTTTTTCTTTGTGTGTGTGTGTTTTTTATATATATATATATTTATTTATTGGTTTTAATTTTTTTTTTTTTTTTATAGCTGGGGCTTTCAAAATAATGTTGAATAATTGAAGACAATTCCTGTTACTGTGAAAGTACTTCCAGCCAACACAAACATTGTTAATATAATGTTTCATATACCAACATAGCCGTAAGAATAATCTACTGCTATTTGCGATGTTACAGTGGTTACTGTCTGGACTTAAGAGGGCTGAAGCCTCATGAACTATTTCTGTTTAGTGTGTTAAGCTCACAAATATTTTGAGATATTTCCTTATGCCACAGTGGGTGTACAGTGACTCCATTGTCATACCTCCATGATTTATCCATGTAAACATTGACGTAATGGATTTTAGCTCTAGTGCATTTGCTTCCTGGTCATTGTATGGGGGCATGGTAACTACTCCCAAAACAGAAGTCACTTCGTATAGATGAGCAAAGAAGAGAAGTTGACTTCTTAGTGGAGATGAGCATAGTCTCTGCCAGTTTGCTGATTTGTTATTCTCAAAATACAGAGTTTATTAATCCTAGCTTTAGACACTGACTCCCTCATAAAATTGGGTAGCGTCTTCCTGTCCCTGGTAAGTACAGCAATGTAGGTTTTTTTTGTGTCTATTTTCCATCTCAGCTGCCTTTTGCTCTGAAGGTTTGTTATGTGTATGAATCCTACTGCTGTCTTGTTCTCCTAGTCAGGTCCATTGAACCTGCAGATCTTGTGATTCTTTGTGTGTTACCAGAGTCCTAGAGATTGAGTTCTGTAGGTGTAAGAAGTTGTCTGCTGTTCATAAGCAGTTTATGGACCAAGGTGGAGTGAAATTCCCTTCAGATGGACAGGGTTTCCTTATTCCCCCCCCGCCCCCCCCCAAAAAAAAAAAAATTCTTAGCACTTTTCTAGGTCAGGAATGCTTAAAATATCTTCTGTCATTAAAAATTTGAGTCAACAGTATAAAACAAAAATAGAGAGGCAAAAGAAAAATAAATAAAGCTTGCTGCATCCAGATGAAGCTTTGTTTTTCAAACATTTCCTGCTGTTTGTGATCGTGTATTCTTCATGCTTTCCTTGGAAAGACTGTTTTGTTTAATTACAGAGAGGTCCAGCGATGCACACTGGTAAAATGGGAGAAGTCTCAGGATGAGAATGATTAAAAAGGAGAGCTAACCAAACTGAAAAGCAAGTGGTGACCAAAGCATTCAGATAATTTATAGCAATAGTTCGTTTCAGTTGTCAGGTTCTGATAGTTTCATGTACATTCAAACTGCTACTGCTAAAGAAAGTAGTCCTCAACTTCACTCCCAAGTCACACCAAAAGCCTGTGTAATTGACAGGTGAATTTTATCAGAGGTTCAGGTGCGTTGGTTTTCATTTATGTGAACAGAGTGGAGGTTAGTGGGGAAGGAATGAGTGACTAGTGGGCTTCTGGAGAGGACTACTTAAGTTTGGCAGGCTGCAGCTTCAAATTACTCGTGACCATGAGGGAAGTGACCTGGATATCTTCTCCCATTTCCAAGGCTGAAATCTTTCAGTCTTAAGACATTCTAATGCAGAAAAAGAGGGAAAATAATAAAGGCTCTTGATTTTTGGGGTGTTCTTCATAACCATATGATTATTATAGTAGTACAAGTAGTACAAATGAAAAGGAAATATTTAACCTTATTTTTCTCTTGCATAAAGTCTTCTCTGGCTAGCACCAGAGAGGTCAGCATGAGATCTAATGTAGGGAGACAGATTATCCAATAACTGCCTACTGCGAGATTCTGATGCCTTCATCTGGGGCATCTGGTGCTGGCATCTGAGACAGTACTGGACTAGACAGGCCTGTGATCTGATCCAGTCTGTCTGTTAATACCTTTGGTCATCATATATCTGACTTGGAAGAGGCAAGACATTTAGTGACATTTTTTTTTCCACCTTGATATTCTTGCATTTATGGATTTCTTGCTGTTGGAACAGGTGTGTGTGTAAGAGGGTGTGTGCCACGCTAACCTGAATAATGAATTGTCTTCAGCCAAGAAGGGTTGTTTTTCTTGGCTTGGGACTTTTTTTTTAAATGGCGTCTTTGTAAAATCTTACCTTTAAGATTTATTTCCCAATTCTTTAAGTGTTTCCTTCTAGAAAAAGAAGGTTTTGTTTGTTTTGCAAAAATATGGAAGTGTGCAAGAAACTTATCTATGTTGTTATTTAATAAAATATTCATATCTCATCAGTGCCCTAAGTTTAAACCTTGCTTCTTAAAAATATTTGAAGACCTGGTCTGGTATACAAAGATGAGCAATGTGGGAAGAACTGCAGTGGGCAAGAAGCCTGAAAAAGTGAGTTGCAAAATGACAGCTTATGCTGTAGGCCTTAAAGAAACCTGAGGAAAATGGGATATTTCAAATTCTGTTCTGTACAGACTCAGATGTTCTCTGCTGAGATGGCTTAGCTCAAGAGGGCTCTGGGTTGTAGATGTCAGTTGGTTGTTTTCTCTCTCTCTCTCTCCCTCTTTTTTTTTTTCTTTTGGTTGCTTTCTTCTTGGATAACGGATTGAATTGGCTCCTGGAGGAGACCAGATCAGAAGCTCAACTAATCAATGAGAGGATTTGTCTACAAGTAGAGAGATTAGGATAAAAAGTACTGGAAGAAACTATTCCCCTTCCAGTTTCTCATCCTAAAATTAGACGGCATGACCTTAAGAGGAGGCTGAAAGGCAGTGGTGGCAGGGGACAGAGATGGCGGGTGACATTCCTGCCTTCCCAAGGGATCCCTTTGCAGTGAAGTTAGTGAGAGTTTTGCTACTGACCTCAGCTGGGGTCAAATGTATGAGAAAGAGGGAAATGAGGTGGAAGAATGAACAAAACCATCTGAAAGGTATATGGAGAACTGCAAATTAAATGAAGCGAACTGGAGAAGGAGGAAGAGGCAATAACACAAATATAGGAAATAAGTATGTGGTGGGGAGAGGAAGCAAGGTCATGGGTGCCGCTGAGGCTGTCCCTTTCTGACTCTTCTCCAGTTGAAACTATTTACCAAGCCCTACTACTGAAGTACCAAGATTATTCACCCAGTAGATATTTTCTTTTACATACATGTACATTCCTCTAGCACATGGATAGCTCATTCAGTTTTAGAACTTTCTGCTTTCTGGTGAAGTCACAAAGAAAAATACCTCATTACTGCCAGAAGATACTTCATATTTGGAAAGGAGTTTTGTTTTCCTTGCAATATTTCCAGCTTCTCTAAACCCCAAAGCTGTAGAAAATCTTAGTGTTTTCTCTGATTATATTAGTGGTCGGGTAGATCTTTGCTTGAGTGTTCAAGTAAATAGATTCTAATCAAAGGCAAAACTCCGTATTTGTTCTAGTGTTCATATCTATTTTATCAGTTGCAATTTTGTTACTTTTAAAATTACTATTCTATTAGAGAATTGGGAATGTGTGCATAATGGATACGGAGCCTGCCCCATGGGCAGTTGTTTTTCTGAAAATAACCGTTTTTTTATTGCAGTTCCTGTGAGAACAGAATCTGAAAAGATGGTATTTGCTCTTCTGTGTGAGAATGACAGGCAATGCAGATATCTGTGTGGCAAATCAAATTTGCATTCAAAACTTCATTTAGAATTATTGTGGTTATTATGATTTCCTCTTTTTCTGCGTACATCCTCTTAATCTGCTAAGTGTAAATTTTCAGACTAGACAGGTTGTATAAGCCAGAAAAGTAGGAAATAACTCCCCAAAGAACTGCTGCCAGATCTTTGAAGCACGTATTGAGTTATTGGATCCAAAACACAATGTGCAAGAGTTGCTTTGCCAAGTTATGAAAGTTACAGTATGTGGAGTGATGAGACTTTTGTCTCGTTATTTTGTGTAAGATAAAGGGGAAAGACAGAGAAATATGGAATGTTGTTTATTGCCTAAGAGCACACATTCCTCTTCTCAATTGTTTATATTTTAAACTGTTGTTTCTTCTCAAAATTAATAAGTCATATTAAACTTTACAGTGAAAAACAGAGAATAAATCTACTTAGATTTCATAACTGTACTTTTTGCTGCTTGATCGGTACCAGACTTTTGAAGAGCTGGGTTGTAAACAAGATCATTATGTGATCCTTTCGTAGTCGGAGCTAGCAGTTGGGAGTGTATCTTTGGAGCTGCTGTAGAGGTTCAGCGTAATGCCTGTGCTGATACAGATGGCTGTTCAAGATCTGCGGTGTCCTTTTCGCAGGCACGTTTACAACTGAAGGAATTTGACCATTAATATGTGTTTCACAGTGAGTGTTTTTGTAAATGGTCATCTCATCAATTCAGACTCTTCTCACCTGAAGGAAGCAGTGCTCCGCTTACTTCACTCAGTCAGAAAGTATTCAGGGAGCTTTTTACAGCAAGACTTTTGGAAATGTCTGCCTGTCATTGGTGCTGAATGTTTCTCTTTGAAGTGAGGCGTGTTTTTTGTTTCTCTTTTTTTTTTTTAAAAAAAAAAAAAAAAAAAGAATTGCCCCCCCCTCCACCATATTGAATCTTACTTGTGTAGCTACTTGACTCCCCCTCTGAAAGGCAGATTCTGTAACACCCAAGTCCTAGGGGAGGTTAGTGGCCCAGATCAATTGGAATATGAGTTTCCTGAGTGAGAAGTTTATGCCCATATTGCCTTTGAGAATGAAGGCTTCACGTCCGACATGGTATTTGGCTACAGTTATTTTGGACCTAAGCAAGGTAAAATTTGCAATTAGACCTAGTATCTTTTATCAGACCAAATGCTACATTTCTATGGGGCATACAAGTTTTTTTTTTTTTTTTTTTTTTTTTACAGATCGCCTTGGGTCTGTGTGCCTGAAAACCTCTCAGCTTTCCCATGTAGACTCTAGCTTTTATGGCCTGCTTTTATATAACCCGTTTTGTTTATATGGATGCGGGTAAGCACCTAGCAGCATATTCTGAAGAACCAGGTTAATGAACTTCCTTGTCTGATGTTAAATAATGCCTTTTGTTTTGATCTCTTAAGTGTCTATTCAAAAAGTGGCTTTTCTCTCCATACGTTGATTAGGCAATTTGTTGCATAGGACATAAATGGTGTACATAAATCCCCAGTTCATTATTATTTATTTGATTTGTTTGTTTTAGGAAATTGAAAGCTTTCTTATTTTCACTACTGACATATCAGCATGTAGTATTTTCCAATGTCATGTACAATTAGGGACTGAATTTGTTGTTATTCATATTCAAATTTTCTGTGTTAATCTACAGATGCTGTGAAGATAAAGTAAAATACTTTCATATTCACTTTCACACCTACTTCATCTTGAAAAGGTATTGCAAAATGGCAGGAGCATAAATACAATTCACATCCTAGGGACTTATTCTATGAAAGCAGAGGTATTACAGCAAATGGCTTTAAGTTTGAGGTAACACAGTTAAAGCAATACTGTACAAAATTGCTCATCAGCAGGAGCTGGAGCGTATTCTGCAGTGTGGGAGCACGTGGTTGTGTCCTGAATATTTCTTAGCAGAGTTTTGTTTTACTCTCTTCTCCTTGATAAGTTTCTGCAGCCTTCCAAGTATAACTGCCTATCCAGTGGGGTCCAGGGGGAGCTTTGAACAGTCAGCGCTACCTACGAAGAGATTGTGTTTGCAGTATCTCCTAGGCCTGCGTTTTCCAGAAGGCTCCTCTGTTTCTGTGTGGTCTAATTTCACTGCTTTCAACAGCTTTGCAAACAAAGTGCATGAAGCTGGTGTTGCCATTCCTTTCCTGACATGCCGAACACACCCGTGTGGTGCGTAGAGTAATGAAGCGACCAGGCAGACCTCTGGCTAGCTGAGGGCATGCTGATTGTCTTGTCCTCTGATCTGCTGAGTTAGTACATGCTGGAGTTTCCTCTGCCTGTACCTTTTCTGTCACTTTGCCTCTCAGAGGTTGCACTGTAGCTCCTGAACCCGAGCGTGGGTTGTACAAGACAACTGGTGAAAGAAGAGCACGAGAGCAGCACTTGATTGCTTAACCTTATAGGAGATCCTTGTTGCCGCCTCCTCCACCACCCTCTTCCCCAAGTTTTAAAACTTCTCGTTAGAACCCAAGAGATTTGTTTCTATATCCGTATATTTTTGTTGGGACTAGATGCGACGTTATAAATAATGACAACTTAAGTCAAGTGGTTAAATGCTCAAGCAGCTTCCCACATGTACTGGTTTATAGCCAGAGGAAGGTGAATGTTCTGCATAAATGCTGTATTTAAACAGTAGTCAAATATTTATTAGTGTTGAATGAATGACCTGACCAAGATGCGGTAAAACCAAAATGTGCAGATTGTATTTTATGGAAGTGAAAAACTTTATTAGTATTTGAAAAATAGCTTTAATTCGTCTATCTGTGGGTAGGTATGTTCGGTTTCTCAACGTATATCCGATATACCTTTTTTTGAGAGCTTATAATTGGCAGTTTCCCATAGGAAATAATCATTATTGGTGTTATAAAAGCACTTTGTATCTATCACATTTGGGAAATGAAAGTTTTACAAAGGTCAGAATAAAGTGTGCCCCCAATTATGCTAATAACTCATAACACAAATGATATACTGGAAGGTTTAATAGCTTAGAAGTCCTCTTAGATTTTTCTTACTGTGGGAAGAAAAATTAGTACTATATTTTGTCACATTACAGAAATTTAAAAAGGAAATCCTATCCCTTGCATTTTAAGTTTGTACATGATTTAGTGATTTGAGGATCTCAAACTTTTTTTTTTATCCATTTAAAAAGTCTTTTAATCCACCTTTTTTCCTTCAAAGCTAATCTTTTTTTTTTTTTCCAATCCTGAACTCATTAAAAAGCAATATGTTGTGCCATTTGGAAATGCCTATGAAGTTTATTTGGAATTTGACAGCATAATACCTCTAAGGTCTTTGCTAAAGAATGTGTTGAAATCATTTAAAATAATAAACTATATAAAAATAATGTTTAAAAAAAAAACATTGCATGGTCAAATATCACTGCAGAGTGTCTGATACTTCTGCACATACAATCTGAAGCCTAATCAGAGGATCTAAAGTAATAGCCCCCACATGCTCAGTTACAGATTGCACATGCATGATGGTTAAAGAGGGACTGGGTTGGGTATGCAAGTTTGTCTTTTTTTTTCTCATTTCAGTTATGTGTCGATGGCAGAAATGAATTTTTATTGTCGTATTGATTTCAAACGCGAAGCAGCCTGTGTTGCACTTTTCCGGTGGCAGCTGTGAAGCTGAGCTGTCCCACCACCTCCGTGCCAATTTGAATGTGATCGTGTATGTTAGTGGGTGTCCTAGCTAGTGTTTGAAAATGGAAGGATTTGAGTTATGTCCGAGGAAGTAAGTTCTGTATGAGGGACATCTCTAGCAGCAATGCTTTGTGTTATAAAAGAAGTCTAATATTCTTATGCAATGATTACCCAATAATACTTCCATGTAGCATTTTTGTTTTGGAGATACTTAAGAGACATTAATTCATTTTCACAGCTTCCCTACCCTGATTCCCTTTTACTGTGTAGTGGGAGGAAAAACTGCATGATTGAGAAGCAGAAAAGAAGTAGAACCTAACCAGGAAATAAGAGGATACAAAATCAACTTCTGCAAAAGACATTCCAGAAGTTTTAAGAATCAAAAGGTAGGACTTGCCTTTCTTAGCTGTAGCCAGATGGTGCAGGATGATGAAGGCAGCTCCCGCCAGGCCTGCAGGGCTGCTGGAATCTTGCATTATTTTTTTGGCCAGTGGCAGGAAGATTGTCACATCTCTTGCTAATGGATGGCCACATACAAACCTGGCCTAACAGACAGGGCTCAATTGCAGTGCAAGTTTTGAAGAAAGACGGAATATATTTAAATTTCCTCTTGTTCTCCTTCCAGCAGATATATCAGGTTTTGAGGGGTTCATTCTTCTCTTGCTTTGGAATAGCCATGAAAAGGATGCCTGTGCAGTGTGTATTGACCAGATTTTTTTAAAAGTTTGGTTTCTTAAAGAAAGAGTATATGTACGGACACGATGTCGTCTGGGGAGCCTGAAAGCTAGCACCAAAGAGGGGTCAGTTTGGGAAAGCGCAAATTAGGGTTTTAGAGTACAGAGCTTTTTCTGTACAAGGCATTTCCTATGATAGCTAATACACAGTTCAGTGCGTCCTGCAAGCTGCGCTGGTTTCTGGTGAGCAGTCTGGAGGTTTTGCTCTGCCTTTCTGCCAAGTCCAAAGCCACTTCCAATTCAGGTGCAGCTTCACCAGTAATTCTTGCAGTTCTTGGTAGAAATCTTAGAGGTTTTAAAATTATGTTGCTGTTGCAGCCACTGGGGATAGCAGGAGGTGAATGTCTAAACCTTGTCAAATATTCTATGCTCTCATGATGTTAAGATTAAGCAGAGGTAGCTTTCAACTGCTCTTTGAGTCTGCAGAAGTGTAGTCCCCTCCTGTATTGCCCATATAAGCAATATGGGCAGTAAATCTACATGACGTTGATTTGGGTGTCAATCTGAGATAGTCCGCAGTTACTTCAGGATGATCAAAAGTCCTTTGACCCACCAAGTTTATTTGATGCAGACCACAGTGTCTGGATAACTGTGTGCAGGGTCATCATCCCTAGATCTTGATGGTATCATTGCTTGGAATTGCCTTGCAGAGGTAGCACTAAAAACCTGCATTTGTTTTCAAAAATAAGAGTCAGGTGCTCACTGGGATCAAAGAACTTCGTTTTTGTCTCTGTGATTACCATATAACATGTTTTCACAGCAAAACCTTTAACCAAAACCTACAGAATTTAAAAGCAATCTTAAATTTTTATTTTATTTTTTTTATCTGCCAAGAATAAAAATCCTTTGTTCCTTTGAAGGAAATCGAACACCTGCAGTTCACTTTAAAGACAGGAGCAATTAAACCATTCAAAACACTACAGAACATCAGAACACATCTTCGGATTATAACTATCTAGAATTTATTTGATACTGCATTTTCTCACTCAGGGGTCCACCAGATGGATTTTCTTTGAATCAGAAGGTCTGTGTTACATGAAATGCCTTTTTCTTTTTGTAATTTTTAGGTTAAAACGTTAGTAAAAGGCATGGAAAGATGAAATACTTTGCTCCTGAGGCTGATTATCCTAATATACCTGTGGTTACTGTGCGTCTACTGAGTTGTCAAAGAACCCATTAAGAGGGCAGTCTGAAAGCTAACATTTGCAAATGTCCTCAAATTGAGTTATAAATGTCTCTGGTAAACAGCATGTTTGCTGCACCGTGTCAGTTCCCCTTAGGAGTCTGGCTGTATCGGGTATGTATGTTTAATAACGTATTTGAAGAGGCAGAAGAACAATGAAATAGACAGCTTAGATGCATTCATCTTGTTTTTTAAAGCATAGAAATATATTTTAATTACACATGCTAATGTGTAAAATATTCTCATGTTTGTCAGCAAAGTCTTTCCTATAAGCTCTACTTCAAAATAGAGATGCAAATGGTTTATTAGGTGTCTTAGATGAGCTGGAAGTAAGGAATATTGACGTTACGGAAATAGAGGTTGGTAGAAATCTGCATACACTGATTTGGTGAGCTGTATTAAGCAGGCTGCTGGCTTCTGCTTTATTAAAGGTTGTGTTTTGCTTCATGCAGCTCATGTAGCTGCAACGCTACTTTCACAAAGTGCTTGGTATCAGTAAGTGCATTGCTTCATAACTATTTTTCAAAAAGCAGAACCATCAAGGCCTTTTTGCTGCAAACATGCACATATTACCTGCACTCTGGCGAAGTTGTTTACGAGTTAAAGAACAGGGTGGAAGCACTTAGATGTAATCAGTGGGATGGAAGCAGGATGTTGGTAGGATAGAACCTGAATCCGCATTGTTTTCGTCTGTAAATATTTGTGTGTGTTTTGATTTTTTTTTTTTTAATTTTATTTCATTGTGATAGATGCATAATTCTAAGTGCTTAAGTAATGAGGAATAGTTTAAAAAAAAAAGCCATGTTTTGTTTGGTCCTACATATTATTTGAATTATTATTACTTGAATGTTCCAGTTATCATGTATCATCCTTGGTTTCTGCTTGCTGTCTATACTTATGTTTCAGAGCTACTCTCAAAGTTGCCCTCAGTCTCTGCTTGCTGATTACACCTGTTTTCCTCGTAGGCAAGTTACTTGCTTTATATCCACATACACTTTTTTTTTTTTTTTTTTAAGGGTCACTATTAAATCAAGCATTTCCCCTCCTGTTTATGTCTAGCTGGTTATTTTCATATGTATGGAAGAGATAAAAGCAAATTTATCAAGCTTAAACTTATCTGAACAGGATTCAAAAAAATCTGTTTTCTGAATGAATTATACAAACCGCATCCTACAATCATGAATATTAGAATCAAAAAAAAATTCCTTCCCCGAAGTTTTAAATATCAGGCACATGTGTGCAGATAAAGTTAGGGTCAGAAAGTGTTTTTTGTTTCGTTTTTTCTTTCCTTTTTAAGGATATGTCATGTAATATATTATTTAAAATTGTCCAGATGCAAAGTTCTTTACTCGAGTATCATTTCATTGAACTTTCTAAATTATAAAAATTTATATTTCATAGCTGTGAGAACAATTAGCTTCTATGTATTTTTTCTTACTGTCCTAATTATTTTTTTTTCCTATGAAGCTTGCTAATACAGGTCTCATTGCAGTTCCCCCTGCCAGTGAATCAGGTATGTCTCTTGATGGTACTTGTGCTTTTAGACCAGTGGGGACAAAGTGATCCAGTTTTTCCTTCCTTCCAGGTACAATTATGGGTCTCAATATAATAAAAATAAAATGATTGAATATCTACAGAGGTTCATATGACATATTTTCCATTTATTTTAAATTTGGAAGCTAAAATATCTTAATTGATAATCCCATAAGGTTTACTTTTCATGAGATGTCTTTTCTCTCTGAGGCTCTGTGTTTTCAGAGTATTGCCAGTTCTGTGAATTTAGCTATCAGATCCTTCTCATGGTTGAAGGAAAAAAGAAAAAATCCAATGAGTCTAGTGGAGTAGGATCAGATTTAAGGGGCAGACATGGAATCGTCTTTAGTACTTTTAATCCCTGGACAACTTGCTTGCCAGGACAGTTTACAGATGCTAGCACATTTCTTATCACTTGAGTCTCCCCTAGCCTAAAATGAAAGGAAGAAAAAGCCTTATCAAGCAGTTTGCTGTGCAGGGCTTTTTCTGTTCACCTTAATGGACTTTAAGGGAGGAACCAAATATATATATGCATATTTTTTTTAGATTAATAATCAGAAGTAGAGCAAAGGGGCTTAGGAACATGATCCTAATCCTTTGGTATTGATTTTATTTTCTTTGCTTCAATAAAATGAGTCAGGGAATACTGAAACAGGGAATATTTTCAATGTGTGTTTAGATGTTCTTCCTGAATGTAGACCCTTTGTAAAAAGTTGTCCAACTGCCCAAAGTACTAAATATCAAGGCAGAAGGTGTGTCATGTTCTTTGCTTCGTCTGAGACTTGTGAAGAATGAAATTTTGCTGGCTTTCCCCATGTATGTGCAGAAGGACTGAAGGAAATTACTTCCCTGTGGCTTTTGTGGTGAATCTTAATGCAAAAATTGAATATTGACAGGGTTTTACATGGAGCTGAACTAAGTAGATGGCATGGCTGCTTCTTTCCCTGTTCTGCTAAATGATGCTGAGACCGTATTCAGAGTGAAAAAGCAAATACCATTATTTGCCACTGAGGCAATGGATGAAAATCCTGATGGGAACTTTGCTCTTTTAGTTTGGGATGCAAGATTTCACCGGCTGTGCCTGCTTTAAGTGCATTGGGTGCAAAAGTTAAAACTAATATAACACTGGCTAATTCTAGGTTACCATTAGGCCAGTGCTAATGAAACTAGTCCCTGACCTTTTTGTGGTTAATTTACTTTTCACCGGGAATGGATTTTTTTCTCTCTTGCTTTCACTGACCGCATGCAATCAGCAGCTACTATGTAATTTGCTGCCCAGCCGTTTCTCAGTACGGTACTTTTCCGTGGTGTATTTCAAGTATATGAATTTGCATACTACAGAATTATGTTAAAAAACTCCCAGGGTTTCAGTGAATTCAGCATTCCTATAGAGCTACTAAGAGCAATGTGATAGAGCTGCACATATGTAAATATTTGGTAGAATTGCTGGGGTAGATGTGTTGGACCACAGTAGTCACTGAAGCTCAATTAAAGGTCAGGAAAAACACAAGAGTCCTGCAGAAATCCCAAGAATCATGCTTGAATTTTTTTTGTTTATTTTGTTTTTTGTTTCTGTTTCTTTGTACCACACCCACTAGAGTAGCCACGAAACAAGATTTATGTGCTAGTTTTGCCAGCTGAATGGCTTAAAAAACCCAAACCTTTTATACTTTGGTTCTAGCTCTTTTATTTTCACATATTGATATTGAAGGTACAAATTTTTAGGAGGTGTGTGGCCTAGCCAGTTTGCACCTCAGTCTTAGTGGGCTGTACTGTTTTGTACAAATCATAGAGAACTCTTTTCTTTCTTTCTCCCTGTTAATAATTATACTGCTTGGAAATCAAAGCAGAACACTGTGAACTTAAGATTTAGAGTTTTTATATCTTCGAGTGAATGGTCAGTTTCTGTCACAGAGGCCAAACTGTGTGTATGTGATTACGCCAGATCAAAGGGCTGAAAAGGGTACTCAGTTGCACTCGCTGATGGGAGGAATGGACGCAGGTCTTGGGAGGAGCCCACTAGCCCCTGGCAGGTGATGTCTTTCGTCAAGACTGCAGCATGACAACTGTGCATGCCGGCTCTGGGGTATTTGTGGTGCTTTGACACCTTTGCATCCTGTCTCTTTGCTGACAGATGTAAATGCCAGGTAGAGCATATGTCAGTGACTTCTCCTTTCCTCAGTTTCTTTGCTTTCTTCCATAGCAGTAGCACAGACTAGCAGTTTGTTTTCGGAGGTGCACGTTTCTCATCACAGAGGCACTTTGGACACACTGCTGCTGAGGCCTATGAAGTAATTAAAGAGAAAAAACTGAAAAGTTGTTCCAAATAATCATTAGCTAATGTGTAAGAAAAACATATTGTGAGTGTTCCTAACAGAACTGCAGTCAGTGAATTGCTGTCATAAAGGCAGTTTGGGTAAATGGCTGTGATTGTCTCCCTAGAACTGCAGGAGTTTCACAGTAAGTATTTGCAGAAGCTTAATTTGGCATCACTTAAATTGCCCTCTCATAATGCAGGAGAACACAAAAGGAAGGAAAACCTATTGGAGGCTTTCCATGTTTGCTGTATAAGATGAGATTAGAAAGAAAAGTGAATCAGCTTTGTGTCCTGTAAGCTATTTCCTATTTGCCATATGAAAGGTAAGGTCAACACAGACATCTTTTTAAAATTATATTTTTTACCAGTAAATGGGGACTGATTTTTTTTTTTTTTTTTTTTTTTTTTTAAGAGGAGCCTCTGCTTTCTCTTAGTCATGAAGAGAGCTCTAAAGAACTTACCTCTAAAGATGTGTGGTCCAGCTTGCATGTTTCCCTTCTTGGTAACTGCATAAGCAGGTGTGTATGTCCTTACCTGCCACTGCAGTTGTAATACCAGCCATGAAAATGTACTTCTTGGAGCTCTTTTCAATCGCTGGAGCTCTGTGAGCTAGGAACAGTGTGTATTTGCACACACTCCTACCTGCACAGATAGGCTTATTTCCTTGTGCGTCTAGCCCTTGTGCTGCCTTGTGTCTTTCTAGATAATTCATACACAAGTATTTGCGTAAGTAATGTTTAAGACAAACACCGTACTTTTAAGTGCAGCGTGGCAAGTCCAACTTCAAAGCCCCAACACTGCTTCTGGCACAATAGAAGTGTGGAGCTGTGTATGAATAATTGAATGTCAGCAATTAGAGCGGTTATTAAAATAGGAAGCTGCTGTAACTGTGTTCTCTGCTCATTTTCTCTATTCTGTCTCTTGCTTCCATGAGCAGAAATGCATAGCTGGTGCAAAGCTGGCAATTTAAAGCTAAACATTTCTTGCTTCCTCTGGAGGTTGTGTTTTGTAGCACACATGATTGGCATTGCAGAAATGGTAACTGCTATAGGTAGGAATACAGTCTTCAGCAATGCCGGTACTCACACTGCCAAGCCCCTGGCCTTGCAGATACGGGAATGACAAAACGTTGGCATTCCTTGGGGAAATGCTCTGCAGGTCTCTGTTCCCTCTCTGTATCTCTCTCTTTGTGGGATCTTTGCAGTGTTTGGCATCAGTAAGCAGAGTGCATAACTCAGTGGAAAGCTTTCTGTCCTCTCCTCTGCTCCAGTGGGTGCTGTTGGTGTGAAACGCCTGGGGTTGCTGTGGGTGAGACGTGCGGGAGCGCAGGAGGGTGGCCCAGGTGCTGAGGGGCAGGACTGCGCTGGCCACGACTGTTCAGCTGCCTCAGGGCCTTCTCAGCTCCCCGGGGACTGCCCTGCCGCCTTCTGATGCTTGGGTGGATTGTGCCCTAGTGAAAAGGCCCAGCCATCCCCAGCAGCTGCTCAGAAATCCTTGTGATCAGACAGCCAGACTCCACTGCTGTGTGCTTCTAAATTTCCTTCCTCTCCTCCTCTACTGAAGGAGGGATTCACCTTTTCAAATATAGAGCAATAACATTTTCCTCCTCCTGCTTCCCTCAATTATCAGGTGTGCACTATATCCAGGAATCTAATTTTAAATTAACTTGTCACCTTACATCTCATCTGTAGGGGATGGGATTACAATTTTAAACCAGTTGCCTTTGAGGTGACTTTATATACTGTCCCATTAACATATACATATCGATTCTAGGGCACTTACCGACTACAGAATAAAATCCTTCCTTGAGCAAGATGCCTTTAGGGAAAAAGTGAGTTTGCATTTGATTTGCTGTAGACTTAGACCTGCGAGATGCTGAAACCTGGTATTGAGTAGGGCTGTGAATGGCTTATAATAATTGTATAAGATATTTTAAGGCAGTTGTAGTTGAGATATAACAGACTTTTTTATTATCGTGATTGTTCATGTTCCATTCTGTGACTATTTTAGCACAAAGTTAGGGGAAGGTGAAACTAATCTTGCCTGCCTTTGTGAATATTTGCATGACCAAGGTATTGACTTCCTCTTGAAAGCATTTTTATATTAATTTTATTAAAGAATTATGTAAATAAGGTGATTGGCGCTCAGATTGTATTTATGAGATTAAATCCCCATCTTTTTGCAGCTGTATATTACTCTGTTATTACAGTGACATGGTACAGGGTGAAACTAGTATTAGATCCTGCGCACCGCCTTGGTCAGCAGCCAGTTTGCAATCACCATGGTCGAAAAGGGGCTTTATTTGGTTGAAGAGAGTACTGCTTAATTTTCAGTGTTTTTCTTGTTTTGAGCTTCTTTCTCCTCTCCGCAGGTGTAAACATTGGTATTATGGTACAGAAAAGTCTTGTTCCTTGGAAAGATTTTTCTTTCCCTTTCATGACCCTGCTAGCAAGGATGAGGTGATTTGAATTTCTATGGGTAGTGACATAGCAAATAGTCTATTTAAAGCAAAGCAAAGCCTTTCAGGTACTTCTGTGGCAGCAGAACAGACACGTGAATAGCTTGAACCCCCAAAGCTCCTGGTAGCTCCTTTCTCTCCCTTTCCTGTCAGCCCATAGGCACCCAAGGTGGCTGGGCCGTCCTCTGCAGACGGGCAAGTTAGTGCCCTAGGGCCAGGGAAACGGCCGGCCGCCAACCAGGGACAGAAACAGCGCAAAGCCCAGAAAGAAGCCTGTGGACCCCAGCAGCGAGGAGAGAAAATGGTTTGGGAGAGTTGTGGTGTGGAGGCGCAGGAGCGAGACAGCTCTGCTAAGGGCATGGCTTAGAGGGGCTCTTGAGTTTGAAGAATGAGGTGCTGCCAGACTCCACCGTGCCCTTGCAAAGAGAAACCGGAACTCACAGAATTCTTGTAAATGCTCTTTGGGAAGTGCTGGGGGTGGAGGGAAGAACTTAAATCAACTGTTAGAAATTGAGTATTTTTAAGGATGAAAATCATCATCATTTTTAAAGATGAAAAAGTGAATGTAAAGGTTTTCTAAAAAGGAGAGTGAAAGATTCTCTCCTCTCTGCCTTCCAAACTATCAAGTTGCTCTTTTTAAAGCAAAATGTTTGCATTATGCTAAGGATGAAATATATTGAAAGCAAAGCCTCTCAGCTTTTTTTTTTTAAGCACTAATACTCTAGTTCTTTTGTGGTGGCAGTTGAAGATATGGTGCTAACACCACCGTGAAGATGTCAAAAATATCCAAGTACTTGGATCAACCGCTTTGGAGAGTTCTGCGGAGTTTTGTGTGATGCTGACGTAGAGCCCGTTCCATGGAATGGGGCACAGGGATCCTGAAAGGATCTTGTCTCAGAGTCCCTGGCACAAACCTTTTACACTGGCAGAATATGGCTGTTGCAGTTGCAAAATAAACCTACTACTCTTAAATCTAATGGGTTTTCAGCAATACTGTGTTACTTTTGACTGTACTCGGGCACTGATTCAGTTATTTCCAGCTGACAATATTCTGTAAAGTGGTCTCTGCTCATGAAAAAGAAACTCTTTGAATCTAGTTTGTTTTAAAAATATCAAAAAAGTGGAAAAATTGTGTATTTCATGGTAGTACTAGGAGCCTCGTTCATGAGGCCTGTTAACGCTCTGGAATGAGAGACAAGAAAACACATCCTTCCCCAAAGAATTTAGGCTGTCTAGTGTATCTGCTTATGAAGACAAGTCTTTCCTGTCATGAAAATGAAGTGAAATTATTTAATTATTTATTTGTGCTTAGATTATATATCCTTGTGTTTGTAATGCAACTTGTGACTCATAAGAAGAAAAACAGAATTATCTTCCGGAACTTTGCTTGGTCAGTTCATAGTGACAGCAGATGAACCAGTTCATTGATCCAAAATGCAAGCTGTTATGTTTGAACAGCAAGAAGGCTGGGGAGCCATTAGTCCCAAATTGCCACAAGGGGTTTATGTACTGTAGGATTTACAGGCTAGTTAATTTGAACATATTTTGAAGTAATTAATGTAGGCATTATTTTCAAAGAAAAGATGGGTGCAAATCGTGCAACTTTGGGTCAAAGGTTGTCAAAGTCCATTGAAATAGTAGTATGTAAATGAAGAGCTGACAGTCATCCAGCCATGTGATAAACCCGGAGACAAGTTTAAAGTGACCCCAGGAGTAGGCTGTCCAGCTCGGGGGCAGTGGAATATTTTCCACAACTTTATCTGTGTTGCTCCTACGTAGCCCTCTTCTTATTTGTGAAAGAGTAAAATGGCAGGCAACATAGGGAGACAAGGAAGATGAGGCTGGCCGTAGAATTAAAGCCAAACCACTTGAAAACGCAATGTTGTCTTTATTTAATAAAAAAGCAAAACAAAAACACTTGAAATTATTAATGTAAATATTTTTTCTTAGTTTAATTGCTAATCATTCTTAAAACATGTATCATGTAACACTCTGCACTCACAAATTGGATTTGTGGTCTCTTTATTCCCGTTAATGGGGCAGTGGGTAGGACGGTGCTTCCTTGCTGCTTCCTACATGATTAGTGGGTGCCGCAGTAATTAAGGCACTATCTAAAAATCCTTCCCTGCTCGTGGTTTAAGAAAAATGAAGTCTCTAACTGTATATATGTATGTTCTTCAGATAAGTACTGAAGTGTGCATAGTAGAACGAGGTCAGAAAGATGGAAGTCTTAAATTCTCAATATTTGTTTATTTTTAAGTAAATGCATCTCCTCTACTGGCTTTAAACTCTGCTGTGTGTATATAATTAAAAACGCCAACTCTTCCATGACATGTGTGCCCATAATGTTTAAAAATAATAGTGTAAAAAAAATTATCCTTAGTTTCACTGTAGCTCAGAAGAATATTCTTTAGAGTTGAAACCAAAAGAAGGGTCTCGAAAACCATCTTTTTCTTCCCCTGCTGTCTCTGTTGCATAAGTACATGGACTCCTCTGTCCATGTTGTATAGGTAATAATGTTGTCCTGCTTGACTACATGTGTATAGTTTCAGGAGGGAGAAGGAAAGATAGACAAAATTGGTTATATCTATAACTGTGCCATCACAACTTCATATAGATGTATATATAAACAATATAACTGAATATTTGCTTATATAATAGCTATGTGGATGCGTATGTGGAATTACCGTTCTAGAATACATGAAATCCTAATCTTGGATACAAAGAGAAGAGTAGCAGAAAGCAAAATAAGTTCTGTTAAACCTGTTCTACCTCTTGTTCCCAAACTACACGTGCAAAGATGTAGCTGCACTGCCATTAAGTGATGGGATCGCCTTACAGGTGGATGTGAGGACTCTAATCTGGCTTGGATCAAGGAACAGCAATACCTCGAGGTAGCGGAGCATGCTTAGTGCTGGCTGCATGAGCCCAAAAGGCTGGCCAACCTGGTTGGGAGGCCTTTAAACTGGACAAGAAGGAGGAAGTGGAGTGTTATACAGACACGGCGAACAGTACCACGCAGCCTAGGTCAGATGGCTTCCAGTGGGAGTATGCTAGTGGGGAAGTGAGGATAGGAAAAGATCACGGAGGGTCCTCTTTCACCCCTCCTGGGAAACCTGCGGGCTCAGTTACTTCCCTGAAATGCCTGTACACCAATGCACGAAGCATGGGGAATAAGCAGGACGAACTGGAGATCTGTGTGCGGTCCCAGCGACGTGATCTCATTGGAATCACAGAGACGTGGTGGGATAGCTCGCACGACTGGAGCGCTGCCATGGAAGGCTATGTGCTCTTTAGGAAGGACAGGCTGGGAAGGCAAGGTGGTGGAGTTGCTCTTTATGTGAGAGAGCAACTGGAATGCATGGAGCTCAACCTGGGAGGGGAGGATGAGCGAGTTGAGAGCTTGTGGGTAAGGATTAGAGCGCTAATGTGGGAGGCACTGTGGTGGGTGTCTGCTACAGGCCACCTGACCAGGATGAGGAGGTTGATGAGGCCTTCTATAGTCAGCTGGATATTGCCTCACAGTCACAGGCCCTGGTTCTCATGGGGGACTTCAACTACCCCAACATCAACTGGAAGGACAGCACAGCCAGGCACAAACAGTCCTGGAGGTTCCTGCAGAGATGATAACTTTTTGACGCAAGTTGTGGAGGAGCTGACGAGGAGAGGTGGGCTACTGGACCTCGTGCTATCAAATAGGGAGGGACTTGTAGGAGATGTTAAGGTGGGGGGTAGCGTCGGCTGCAGTGACCATGAGTTGGTGGAGTTCAGGATCCAACGAGGAGGATGCAGGACTATAAGTAGCCTTGCAATGATGGATTTCAGGAGGGCCAACTTTAGCCTCTTCAGAGACCTGCTTGGAAGAATCCCATGGGCTAGAGCTCTAGAAGGCAGCTGGCAAGAGAGCTGGTTAGTTTTCAAGCGGCACTTCCTTCACGCCCAGCAACAGTGCATCCCTGTGTGTAGGAAGGGAGGCAGAGGGGGCAGGCGACCTGCGTGGATGAGCCGGGAGCTTGTGGCAATGCTCAAGCAGAAGGCAGCGGTATACAGAATGTGGAAAAAAGGACAGGCCCCCTGGGAGAAATACAGGAACATAGTCAGGGAGTGCAGAGATGCGACAAGGAAAGCTAAGGCACGTCTGGAAGGCAAGCTGGCAAGGGACGTTAAAAATAACAAAAAAAAATTCTTCAAATACATTAACAGCAAAAGGAAGATCAGGGAAAACGTGGGTCCGCTGGAGGACGGGACGGGCACCTTGGTTACAAATAACACAGAAAAAGCAGAGTTGCTCAATGCCTTCTTTGCTTCAGTGTTTACCAAGGGCAGCCCTTTAGAGCCCCAGGCCCTAGAGACAAGAGAAGAAGCGGGTGGAGAGGAAGACTTGCCCTGGGTAGAGGAAGATTGGGTCAGAGAGCACCTAAGGAAACTC
>NW_010583960.1:0-20776 GCF_000705375.1 Tinamus guttatus | reverse complement strand
AAGAGGGATGTGGAGCTGCTGGAGAGAGTCCAGCGCAGGGCCACAAGGATGATCAGGGGCCTGGAACATCTGCCCTATGAGGAGAGGCTGAGGGAGCTGGGCCTGTTCAGCCTGGAGAAGGGAAGGCTGAGAGGGGATCTAATCAGTGTCTAGAAGTACCTCAAGGGAGGCAGTGAGGAGGATGGTGCTGGCCTCTTTTTACTGGTGGACACCGACAGAACTAGAGGTAATGGCCACAAACTGAAGCACCAAAAGTTCCATAGGAACTTAAGGAAAAATTTTTTAACAGTGAGGGTGACAGAGCGCTGGAACAGGCTGCCCAGAGAGGTTGTGGAGTCTCCTTCTCTGGAGATCTTCAAAACCCACTTGGATGCAGTCTTGTGCCACGTGCTCTAGGTGACCCTGTGTGTGCAGGGGGGTTGGACTAGATGACCTCTAGAGGTCCCTTCCAACCTTGAGCGTTCTATGATTCTATGATGAAAGGCCTGTGTGGGGGGTTGCCCATGACCTCCATTAACTGTACTCCTTGGGATCTGACTTAGTTGGGATCTGCACTGAAGGCCATGTGCTTTAGGAAGCTGCTGTTGCAGCAGCAGCTAGCTGGCTCTGTTAAAGCAAATTCAGACATCCTTTTATTTGCCTAATCACCTCTTTATTTTTGCTGTTTCATAAACTTAGTTTAAAGCTACGTAAAGAAGAAAAAGTAGATATGGAAGGGAGGAGTGTATTCTAGTACAGGAACAGCTTTTGAGGTGTTAGCTGCTACGAAGTAGCTTACGCTGAACACTGCAGTGCACCTAGTCATAAGGAATTGTACATTTTGTTTATACATGGTTCACCTGAACTGTAGTTCAGGCTTGAAAGAATATTTAGTGAACTGTAACTTTTTTTTTTTGCTCTAAAATATATTTTTTTACATTAGTTTTATTACTCTTTGTATTTTATTTTAGAAGAAGCTCTGCCCTTGTTCTTACCGCATCAGTAGTTTAAGATTTGGAAAGTGGAAGAGCATAAAAGTTTGCCAGTATTAATGAGCTGTGTTTCATAAGGATGAATAGTAGCTCTTCTGCATTATTTGGACTCTGCTGCTTACTGTGTAGCTCAAATAAGTGCTCAATAATAAAAATATTTATAGAGAAAATAAATATTTGTAAACAGATGTATTTATCCATTTTTATACTCTTTTATAGATAACTGAGATGTGCTTCCTACTTAAAACTTGATCAAGTACAGCATTCATTTATGTACAATTGTAACTTTTGTGTGAGAGTTTCCTGTATTAAGCTTCTCTTGGGTAAAAACAGCAGAGAATTCTTTCCTTAGGAAACATTACTTCTCTTTTTGATAACATGCTGTTAAATGATTATCTCTTTTGATTCTTTAATGCACACATTTCGTGTCTCTGGCAGATTAGAGTTTAAGAGAAAACAGATGTCAGGTTTTATGACAGATATAGGCAGATGTATATTTGCTTGTAAACTCTGATTTTGTTGCAACACCAGCACTTTATGAGACTTTATTGGGACCTTTTGTTCATATGCCCAACCATATTCATGCTACAATTCATTTGTAGATTACAGGAAAAAAGTCCAGAAACATCTGTCGCAGTAAATCTCTGTGCTCTTAGTAGTTACTTAAATTGAAGTTGACAATCATTTTGTTTTCAGCTCTTTTGGAAGCAGCGTTTTTCTTTGAGACCTTATTTTAAAGTAGACAAATATTGAGAATGATTTTACTTATCATGGTGTAAATATATATGAACTCCTCTTATGGACAGCAAAAGATATGTTATTGAGAAGTTTTACAAGAGGCTCTTTAATGTGTTTTCCTCAATGGATGATTTTAGAGGTAGAGAATTTGATTTGTTGAACATCATTCAACATTATTTGTGGGACCACTTTCATTAATGTCACTGTAAATAATCACAGGCAGGAATTTATTTCTGTGCGTTTGCTTTTGCTCAAAGTCGTAAAAAAAAAAAAAAACTGCTGTCAGTCTCATTTTGTTGCTTCTGGTGGCCTTGCTGAGAGACCTGTGCTTAGGAAAGAAGAGCAGTCTTCTCTTAGTGACCAAGGAGCCTTTGAGAGAAGAGGGGTATGTGGCAATTCTGGTCTGTTCTCCTACCTCTGAGACTGATGCCTTTCAGAGGTCTCCCTCTTCATGGGTTTGGCGAAGGACTTGTGCAGAGCATGTCCTGTAGCTTTGCATCCCGTGCTTTTCCTGCATGGCTCCTGCTGCTGTTCTTGCGTTATTTGAAATGTCACCTCGAATGGTGGCATTTGCCAGTCCGATAATCCCACCTTGTTTTCTGGGGTGGAGTGTCTTTTTTTTTTTTTTTGTTAAACTTGCAGGAGGTGACTTCTAAAACACAAATCCCTTTTTAAAAATAAACCTGGTTTATTAAGATGGAAACTAAGAATAGCTGGTAACATAATTTAAATCACATAAGGAGTACAGAGAAACTGCATGTTTGCTGGAAACTATAAATGTCAACTTTCTCTTGAACTGTAGTAATCCCCTAGAGACCTCCCTTGGACTTCACTGAGAATTTGTGCGACTTCTGACAAAATCTTTTACACAGCAGCCCAGGGAAAAACCCATTTTCGGTGTTTCAAGACATTTGACTGTTTCATTTCAGTGATTAGCTCAGTCGTTGGTGATAAATTGATTGCAAACTGAAAAAGCTTCTTGTTTTACTATGTGCTCCTGTGAGCAAAAGTGAAGTGCTGGGGGTGGGGGAGAGTTATGCATCTAAAACTTCAAGAGAATGTGGTTTTATTTTTTTTTTTCAATTTCTTCACCTTTTTATTCAATAAATGAACTAAAGTGCAAAATGCATATTTTCTAGTACATCTAATTCGTGAAATGCTTTCATAAAAGCAGGTGACTAAGCTGCTTTTCGTAATGCTTTTGAATTTGTTTACCACCCATGCAAATACAGCTTCATACCAATAGTAAGTAAATTCAATCCCAGATTTGTGTGGGATTTTTTTAAAATTTTTTGGGAATACACATAAAATTGTTTTATATCTTCTGTAATATTACTTAAATAAATGATGGCAGATACACTGTATCCTCCAGTGAGTAATGATGGATTACACAACCAAAAACAATCAACTATGTAAAAAAGAACAACAGAAGTAGGGAAAAATGCAAAATATAGCCGAAAATCACTGTTGGTAATTCACATATGCTGCTTGCTGTTTTAAGTGATTGGTTTGAATCAGTACTTGCTGTTAGCTTCCCCAAAACACAGAGAAAATAGAAACCATCTTTGTCATTCTATTCCCTACATGAATTTTTTTGTTGTTTTTGTTTGTCCGTTTTAGAAAAGGTGCTTTCTGGAACAGCTGGTTACTCTTCCCCACCTGCAAAAAATGATCGGCCTCTTCTGCTGAGTTCTGCTTGTGCAGTCTTTAATTCCTCTATTTTTTTTCTTTTGTTTGCTTTCTTTAAAATAAATTTTCTAGCTCAGACTTTCAGATGACAGTATCTTCAAAAAAAAAATCATTTTTCGTTAGGTGTGTCTGTTCTTTCCCTTCTCACCTATCTAAATGCTGTGCTCTGATACTGGATAGTGACAGTTGCCAGTGACCTGAGCACTTACAAAATGTTCCACGAGTTAATTCCTGCGGTAAATTTTACCACAGTGTCTCTGAAGCTGCTGTAAGGGCTTACGCTGTCTGCTGTTTTTCTTTTTCACTGACTTTAGAAATTGCCTCCTCATCTCTAAGTACTTTTGGTAAAATGGAAGAATAACGCATCAAACCATTGGTGTAACAACTGTAAGTGCTTAAAAACTTCCTGTTCAGGAGCTCTCATGAGCCGACCGTATCTCTCCTTCCATCTTTTCATGCCGAGTCTTTAGAAAACTGCTGTGATTGATTCCATGCATTTCAGAGCCTAAGATATCCTTGCTGTGAGAGAGCAACACTCTCGAGAACAGTGCTGCACTGCTCACATTTTGTAGCATAGTGGCTTTCTGGTAAGATGCATTATTTCTACCAATTTCAGATTTTACTAAATTTGGGGATTTAGGTACATTTTTGATACAATAATTTGATTAACCTATACCTAAAAATAAATAAATCCACAAAATTTGGAGGTAGGGTAGTGGTGCAGAGGTAGTTATTTCATTGCATAAGGTAAACTAAAAATAAAGTGGATGTTTTCAGGTGTTTGATTTTCTTTCCGTTAAAATAGTCTAGTCTAAACTGATGTTTCCGTGATTTTAAGAACAAAAGCAAACGTAAAGAGACAAGGGTGAGAGAGGAAAAGGAGAGGAACTGTTTGCAAGAGAAGGTATAAAAAGGAGATTAAATGATGACTAATTGAAACAGAAAGGAAGTATTAAGGTATAGTACTGAAAAAGGCTATATAAATGACTTTTTTTGCATAGAGAGATAACTGTAGGTTTACTATTATTAGATATATAATCTAGCTCTAGAGGTAGGATTTATCTTAATGAGATTTGGCTGCCTAAAACTGAGTATCTGTTCAAGCTATTGCTTTGGTTCCTTCTGAAGTCAAAGGAGAGAATAAGGCACCTTTGGGGAAATGATTCATATGGTTTGTTATAGACAAATTTTCTAGGATGAGATGACTTGTCCTCTGGAGGTGCCCAGCATTTCACATAGATTAGAAAGAGAGATTGCTTAGCTTGGACAGTTACCTCTTAGGCCTGTAACAGATTTAAGAGGGAAAAAAATGAGCTGCGTTAGTCATGTTCCAGCCTCTTGTTTTCTCTGTGAAGCAAACCCTGCAGTTAGTCATTTGTAGTTGTTCACTTTTGAAGTTATCACGAGTACTGCTGTCAGATGTTTATAGACACTTTTTTTTTCTTGTGTTGTTGTTTTAGTGCATGAGTAGTTGCTTTTGCATTTGTGAAGGGTGCTAAAAAGTTACTAGTTTTGAAATGATGCAGTGTATAATCTGTTACTGAATTTGTTCAATACTGACTTCATATAAATTAACACTTGATAGTTTGTATAGTTAACAGAAGGAAATGGTAGATATTTCTTTTATTTTTAGAGTAAATAAAAAAGACACTGTTATTCTCCAAGCAAGCAAATAAAACCTTTGCTGAAAGCTAACCTGGTGATCTGTGATAATTCACTTCAATGTTTTAATGATAGTATGTGCAAAAAGTCTATTTAGTCTTTTTCCTGAGACTCTAAAATGTATTTTGAAAATGCCTATAGCCTGGCATAAAGTTTAGTAATAATATAGCAAGATAAAGATCTCCAACATGTTCTTCGTAATAGATTAAGAATTTTATCACACGTGTTAATTTTTTTTAATGAGAAAGGTCGCGATTACTCAGCCGTTGAACAGAAAGTCATTTTAAAGGTTACGGAATAGCAGTCGACTTTTGGCAAAGACACAGTCATCTCTTTGGCCTTTATCTAGTTTGTAAGCCTTGTTGACCTTTGCAGGTTATTCTTTTTTGAAGACTCAAAAATTAATACCTTCTTTTTATTATATAAAGCTTGTATAAATAGAAGACAGCACAAATGTTAAGCCTTGTGCACGCTTCTGTTCCATTGAAAGAAACCTTCTCTGTCCCATCTTCTGCACCTCCCTGTGGCCTGCACTGCCTTTGCCTGCTATTCAGGCTGTCACTGTGAAACTGTCAGCAAAAAGCGAAGTCTTTTTTCTCTACTCTTATTAATTCTGCTTTTTAGTGATGTTCTTTCAAAAACTTTCTCTAGCTGGACGGGTTCGCGGGAGATCTGTAGTCCAGCATTTTACTCATGACAGGTTCAGCTCTGAGGCCTGACGAGGTTGCTCAGGGCTCTCTCCAGTTGCATCTTGAAACCCTGCAGGGAGAGGGACTGTATGGTCAAAAAGTCTCTAAAGTCTGACTGTCCTCATGTACTCTGAGCCTCTTTTTACAGTTCTCGTCTGTTGTGTGTTCTCCTCCTGCCATGCACCACTGTGAAGAGCGTGACCATCTTCTCAATAATCCCCCTGAGGGGCAGCTGTTGGGTCTCCCCAAATCAGTCCCTCTTCCAGGCTGCACAAGGCCCAGACCTGCAGCATCTCTTCACAGGACAAGTACTCTTGCCCCTCACCACCACAGTGGCCTCCACTGGACTCACTGCATTTTGTCAAGGTCTTTCTTGCATTAGAGCCCCAAACTGGATGCACTATTCAAGATGTGGTCCAGTGAACACTGACTAGAGGGATGCTGATGACCCTCCTGCCAGTGCCTACAGCTGGATCGCGCTTCGCCTGCTGTTCACCACCAGTCCCCAGGGTCTTTTCTTCAGATACGCTTGCTAGCCAGCCAGTCTCTAGCTTGCCATGTTGCAGGGTGCTCTGTCTTCCCAGATGCAGAACTTAGCATTTGTCCTAGCCAAGATTCAGGATGTTCTGTCAGCCTATTCTTCCCGACTGGCTTCCTTTCCTTGGATGACAGTTCTGTCCTTCAGTGTAAGAATTGCTTCTCCCACTTGGGTGTCCCCTGCGGAAGTGATGAGAGTGCTACTCTGTGGTCTCTTCGAGGTCACTGATAAAAGTGTTAAACAGGACAGATCTCAGCATCTATGACAAGCCTGTGGTACCCGCTTGTCGCTGGTATCCAGGTATAGTACCACCCATTAGCCACTACTATCTGAGCCCAGCCATCCAACCAGTTATTTGTCCATCTCTGCAACCTGTGACATCCCAACTCAGATGATCAACCAGGACAACCTGTTTATCCTAGCATTTATCTTTTATGAGTTCCCTTGTCTCAGAGTGTCATCTCGGATGGTCTTGGTTATTCAGCATTGCAATATAAATGAATGAAATGAACCCAAAATAGAGGTAATCAACTGTTTTTCATCTGCCTTTTGATTGCTATGAGAATATGGTACATGTGTATATGTCCTTTGCTGTCCACTTCTGTAGACTCCTGCAAAGAATGGAATCTTTTCTCTCACTTCTGCAAACACACGTCAGCAGTTCTAATTTTCAGCAAAAACTCTTCTTGGTTTGATAGAAGCAATTTTTTCAGTTAACTGGTCTTTCATTCTCATCCCTGAAACTTGGAGGGGAAAAGCAGCTGTTTGCAGATTGACAGGGTGTTACTTTTAGTTGCATTTGAAATACTGTCCTTATAGTTACAGTATCTAATAGCATGTTTTTTGTTTCTTGTTTTTATTTTTTATTTATTTTTTGTTTTTTAGCAAAAGCAAATGGTTTATATTCTGAAGAGCTTGCTGCGTAATTTTCCCAAGGAATAGTTCTGCCTTGTCACCAGTGAAATGATTCTTCCAATTCTTTAGTAGACTGTTAAAAGATGTAATTATAAAAGTTGCACATGGAAAGGAAGGATTTGTTGCTCCTCACAGCTAACTTTTTTTGTCGTATTTTTGTGTTGAAGGCAGAGTACTCTTAAAATAAAAAGCTGGACTGAAAATATTTCACTTTCTCCTGAAATACAAGATTTAATAACAAGATGACATTTTGTTCAAGTATAACATGCTCATTTGGTTTACTGAAACTTGAGAGACGCTGTCAGAACTGGGAGAGTTTATTAAGTACAGCATCTGTACTGAGAATTATAGCTGCAGTGCAGATGGAGGGAATATTAATTTTCTTAATCCATTCTTTATCATGCTTGTCTGTGTAAATAAGCAGAGCAGCACCTGAGCAGCGTGAGAAATGCGCTCTCTTGGCTTTGAGCAGGTTCCTTCTACTGAACCTGCATTTTGAGCTGTGGGGAAGCAGTGTGTTAGACATAAAGGTGCGAGAGATGAGGCACTGCAGGAGGGCACTGCAGAGGTGCAGGGCAGCCCTGGTTATCGTGCTGCCTCTTGGGGCACGGCTGTTGCTGCAGTCTCAGGTTGTTTATGACAGGGTTTCTGTTGATATTGGAATGTCTGTATTGACTTTAGCTTGGAGGAAGTATCTAGGAGAGACCGTCAGATGATGTATTTGCAGCAGCTTAGTATAAAGCCCTTGTTTTGTGAAATCCCTGTAAGCTGGGGCTGCGTGTTTTTTGTGTGAGAAGGTACTCCCAAAAGGTTAATCAGGAATCCTATGGGACCCCGGCCTGCCTCCTTCCCTTCTGTGTGTTACCAAAAGCTCTTTGCTGGACGGGAAGGGAGGGAGCCAACCCAAAAAAAGAAAGGAGCTTGTGAAGTAACCATCCATGCCCTCTGCCTTATCTAGTGAGCTGGCTTTCCTGTTACCTAAGGTGTTACTCCCTTTCTGCAAGTGCCTAAAACATTTTGAGTCCTCTTTAGATCTTTACTAATTCTCTTTTGTTTTAGGCAAGGGCTTTGGCAGGAGTGTTGGAAGCTCCCAGGTTTGTCCAGTGGTTAATACAAGAATTGTCAGATCCTGTTAGATTTATTGCAGCATTTGAATTACGGGAGTTTACCTCTGAGGGGAAGGTCAAATAGGTTTCTTTGTTAGAGAACCTGAGGTTTAATTTAAATGATCTGTACAGTCTTTTGTGCACTTTTATGTGGCGGCACAAAAGGATTTACATACATAATGTTCTGGCTTTATTTGCTAGGATTGACTGTTAAAGGCCATGAGTAATACTGATTTACGTTATGGATGATACTAATGCTTAAAATAGTGCCTTCCATCTGAGGAAGTCTGTCCTTTGCAAGCAGGAATTAATTAAACCTCACAACAGTCTCATGAGATGGTGTTATCCCCTGTTTAACAGATGGCAAACATAAAGGCTAAGTGTCTTCAAGGATGGGTAGTGAGACATTGTTGAATCAGAGTTTAAAACTCTCACCTCCCTTTTTCCAGGGCCGTCTTCTAATCCACTTTGTTTCAAGTACTTTGAATTTTGCTGATACTAACATTGCAAGGCAGCTTCTGCATCTCCTTTTGTTTTTGGTTTATGAGATGATCTTTAGAAAAAAAAAATAGGACATCCCACCATATTGCTCCTGTCTGTCCTAAGTCTTCAAAAGGGAGTATTGGCATGCGTTTCCTGTGAGGGTGATGGGCATGTTGTGTTGAATCTGGATGGCTGTCTGGATTTGCTGCTCTCCTTGAGAGTTTCTTTGTGTATATATTTGAGCCAAGGACTGTAAGTTGCAGTGATAGAAATAGTTTATTTTCTGTTGAAGGATCTTATGGGAAGAAAGAAGATTTTGAGTAATGAAGTACTGTGCAGTAAACTCTTTGAGGAAATCCTTGTTTGGCATGGTACTTGCCTTGCAAACCTAGAAAAGCTTGTCTAAAAAGCTTGTCGCTGGAATAGTCTGTGCTAAGTTTAAGGCATACCTCAGTGGAAAGTTAGGTGAGTTGGCTGGCATCTTTAAGTTTAATGTATGTAAAGAATTAAAGCAAGATCACTCTTGAGAATTCCACTGTGTGTGATAAGCAAATAGGCTCATCTGTGGATAAGCTTGTTTGGAAATAAAATAAATTTGAAGAGTTTTCTTCAGCATTTGACTTGGGTAGTTATTGGAAAACAGCCTGAAGGCTGCCTTAGTGAAGTTAGTATTTTCTGTGATTTGTTTATGAAGTATTTTATTGTAATTTATATGTGTGAAAATAGCATATAAACTGAAATAAGTTTTAGTAGAGCCTACCTGTGAGGTGAACTCAGAAACAGCTGTGGAGAGACTTGAAAAATAGCTTTCATATGGCTGTGTGGAGTGTTTCAGGTACCAAACAGAACAATGCAGAAGATGGAGAGTCTTCCTCCAGAAACATGTTGCAATACAGATGGTCACAGATTTTCTACTTAAAAAAAGCTTGGTGATACCATCAATATCCTGAGGACAGGTGAAAAACTGGATCATCAAGTGAATGGGGACATGAGGCAAAACTTAAGGCGCTTGAGTGTATGGATTTCCATAAAATTCCAGTTTTGAGTGAAAATTTTAGGGGAGTCCTGTTTATAATTGGAGTCAGAGAAGATTAAGTGAGGAAGAGGCAATTGAAAGAGGAAATGTTTCAAATGCAAGAACTTAATTCCAATTTAGTTCAGGCTGCTGGCTTAAATTATTACCTTCTGCAAGTAGTACTGTCAGTATTGCTGTTGTCGAGTGTGAAGTGAAAGGGTGAGGGACTGGGAGAAGTGTTGCATCAGAGAGCGTTTGGGATAAGGAAATGCTAATGGGATAACATGGACAGACAGTGACGGAAGAAGGACTCTCCTGAAAGCTGCAACAGCACACTGGTAAGGATGGATATGTAGCTCGGGTTGTTAGCTTCTCTGTGCAGAATAAAGACAGGGATAAAAGTTTGGTGGTGTATTATTTTCCATGTTGATGAAAGAAAGGGTACAGAACCCACATTGACACTTGCACCTAGGGATATTAGTCCCTGCCTTCTCTTTTGCCCTTATTGAAATGCTTCTTCCTCATCAGACAAATTTCTCCTTGCATGGAAGCAGGATGAGCAGCTGGAGCAGTAGGAGTTGTGCTGCCCTGGATGCTGGACTCCCCGCTCGCTCTCTTTTCTCTCTCGTGCATCCCAATGCCCCAGTGAGGTATTCTCCTGCTTTTAGGTCAAAGCCTGCTTTTCAGAGCAGGTAGAAAGAAGCACTTCCTATAGCAGAACACAAGTTAATGGCAGCTGGGAAGTGAGAGCTTCTCCTGGCTGACGGAGGATCTGAATGGTCCTATTGAGTTGTTACCAGTCCTTGCTCATTGACTTGTTACCTTACTCCTTACCTTGGAAGCCAAATGCTGCATCCTTCCCCAAAGATGAGTGCCCTGTGATGACATGAACTGATTTCTATTTGCAGAGTCTGGGCTGGGTGTAGTGAGTGCCTCTGCTAGAAGTAAAACAGTTCAGGCAAAACCCAGCAAAAGCTGTTGCTTTCTGTGATACTTGTAACCTCATGGAAATTTGCCTTACAGAAAAGTCCTGTCTGATATTCTTCCTCTTCATTCAGTTTAGTGTTTCATTAGCCATGGAGAGTTGGTCAGAACTGTCATTGATGTCTATTGCCTGTATATCGTGCTGATTTGTTGCAGTGCAAGCTGTCTTAATTAGTTCACTTGAACATATGTGTAAAGTCTCTGGAAGATGAGACGTGTCCTTGATTAATGTCGGATTTTGTTTTCTTTTCCATTAAGAAGAGGGTAGTGTATTTAGATCTCTTTATATGGAAATGAATCTGTTCTATTTGCAGACATCCAGTAAAGATCCAGTAAAGATGTTATGCAGAGAAAATTGGGTCTTGAGTAGCCAGAAAGATTTAATTAAAAAGCAACATACAAGATTAATGCAGCTTATCTTTAGCTCCTTGTGATCTAAATAACTGTAAACAAGTAGCTCTGGCTGGTTATGCAAGTGGGTTTGGGAAACTGATGTGTTCCATTATGTTTTCCAAGTATTAACTGATTTGTTTGGGATTGAGTCCATATATTCTCATGAGAGCTGTTCTCCTCCTCATGGATTTGAAACTGGATTTTTTTTTTCAATTTGCAGTGGCATTTGGGGTCAAAAAGGCTTATATATTAGTATCACTGAGATTTTTCAAAGTGTGCCTGTGTATAAGCAGGGCAGTAAACTGAAACATCTCTGTTTTTAAGGCAAATAAACCTTCTTGGGATGCATATCACTTTTCAGGTGGGCAGCAGCCCTTTTCCCAGTGTTCTGCAGTAGCAGGGGGGATGACAAATACATTTTTGTTTGCTTGTTGTTGTTTTTCCTTTTTTCTTCTTTTTCCTTCCTCCTGTTGGTTTGTGAAATTACTGAGGTCATCCCGTTTTTGTGCGTTACAGTTTAGGACCAGTCCTTTCCTTTTCCAGTTGTGCCCCTAAGGGTTTCAACAGTGTGAGCTCTGACAGGAGAGCTCACATGTTGGGTCTCCTGCTGCAGTGGTGGCACTTGCACCTGGGCCACTTTAGACCTCTCTAATAGTGGAATCACTGCACAACATTATGGGCTGTCTATATGCAAGTGGTTAATGTTAATATTTAATGTTAATATTTTATATATATATAGTGACAGGTAGACCCAGTTTCAACTTTCAACTAGAACTTGCAAGGCTGCTCTTTCATAAAAGCTTTTATTGCTTTGTTTGCCCTGCAAAAGTGCATGCCATTTTGTTTATGATAACTCTGTAGTCTCTGCATGTCACCAATACTGTCTGAATGGCAAACGACAGCTCCAAAGATAAGAGTTTCCAATTAAGGAATAATGTGCACCAACAGAATGCTTTTTAATTTGAGTGAAGGTGCATCTATTTCTTTCAGTGAGTTATGAGAAGTAGCATAAACTGTGACTAAACATGAAAGAAAGGGAAACAGTTTCTTCCTGGTCTCTTGCCTATTCAAAACTGAAACTTTCCCCAGCTGAGTGAAAGAATAGGAGCTTGACTACCCTAGCTTTACATCACTTAGAGGACCAATTAGAGGTCCAGAGCATGCATGCATCAAAAATCCTGCTTGACGTATACATATGAGTATGAGTATTTAAAGCAGTGATGAAAATAATTGGTCAGCTTTGGCCTTATTGCTTCTGTTTTTCACAGGATGGAGCTTTTATTTTCTAAGTTTGTCATCCCGTTACCTCTTTTCACTTCTGTAATACAGCTAGCCTAATTACTGCCAAATTGAATTACTTGATTTTAAATAAATGAAAGCACTTTTTAATGTTTATGGTTTGCTGAAGCAGAGATTGGCGACCAGAAATCAAAGTTTTTGACTTAAGTTGGCAGAGAGTAGATTCCAATGCGGGACTGAAAGCTGCAGCAGAGGTTAATATTCCGAGAAAAAAATGTAAATTGATGGTTTGCTACTCTTCCATTCTGTCAGTAAAGATTTAATCAGCTTTAGATGAGATTTTATCCATTGTAGCTTTATAGTAGTGGTTTAAATAATCAGGAAAGAAAATGAGGTTTTAAATCTTTGATGCTGTAAGATATTCCAGCCTTCCAGGCACAACATTTAATTATATGAGCCAGGTTTTGCTTTAGCTTTAATAAGCAGTTGTGCCCGTGCAGACCAGTTCAGATGTAAGGAGAGAAATGCACATGGCTTTCCCAAACTGGAAGCAAGCTTTCCCTAAAATTTGGAAAAAAAAAGTGCTCCATTGAGTGACTGCAAATCGAAGGGGGGACTGAATATTTATGTAAGGGACAGAAGTATTCTCCTGTGCAGGTCTGCTGAGTGCTCTTTAGGACCAGCAGGTTTTAGGGGCCTTGGGCAAATCACAGGAGCTGTCTACACCTTGTCTTTCCCTTCAGTGCAAAGAGAATATGCTTCCTTCACAGTTTGGAGACCTAATTAAGATTTTGCCAAGCACTTGCAGATCCTCAAATGAAAGGAAAACACAGAAAGCATTAAAATGAACAGCAGCTTATTGGTTGAGCTTTAACAAATTAATAGATTTGTATAAATATAAAACTGAATGCTTTTTGGAAGCTTCTAATTCAATTCCATCCTTAAAAAGTTTCATTTGTAGGACCCTATTTTTAGATATGTAAAAAGATATATAAATATATTTTATTTGGTACTGGGATTTTCTTCTGTGAGCATTATCAGCTCACATGCCTTATTGTATTAGGGATCTAGGGGTTTGGGAGTATGTGCTTTGCTCTAGGCTATATCCACATAAGGGAAAAAATTGATTAGACTGTAGATACTTTCCCATTTCTCCTACAAACATATGACTGTTTCGAAGTTCCTTTCTGCTTTCTTAAGGTGAAAAAAGGCAGTTAAACTAATTGACTTGGCTGCCTTTATGTGTGCATTTTCTTTATCTACATTGGATGTATTCAAGTATTACTGTAACAGGAAGGAGAAGCTGGAATGCGGATATCTTTTAAGGCTGTGTTGCTCGCCTTGTTTCTGTGGCAAACGTGGGAGTGACCTAAACTTGAATCAAGAGGGTTTCAGGGCTTGAGCTGGAAGAAAATTGTGGCTGACTTGCCTGGTACCGAGAGGCTATTGCCAGTACATGGCAAATATTGGAAGGGAAAAAAATCATATTGGAGGAGCGCAGGAAAAACGAGAGCAATACTAGCCATGGATCTTAAAGGAGGGTCTGTGGTGCGCTGGATTCTACTGAATGACCCCAAGCCAGACGCTTCCCCACCTCGCTGTAGCCATCAAAGGAACGTGCGACCTTGCACCGCTCCTGAGATCTGTAGGTGCTGCAGGGCTTCCCTCAGACATTGAGCCCGCACGAGTGCGCGGAGCCCTTCGTTCCTCTGGTCCTGCCACCAGAGAGGTCACAGCGATGAGGACTGCTTGTTCCTGTGACAGAGGGTGTGAGCAAGCTCGCAGAGACACGTGCTTTAAATCTTATCCCAAGACCCCATATCTGCTCCAGATGAGCATAAGGGTTTTTGTATGTAGGGGATAATATTTTATGTCTATGAATAAGGTCGTATTTATTAACTTCCTAGTATTTGCCTCATTAAAATAGTGCTTGCAAAACATATCTGCTGGGGTCTGATCTGCAAGGATATTCAGGGAACATGTAATGAAATTGCAGCAAATGATCTGGTTGATCTGCTGATATCTTTAAAATTGGGGCTGTTTTGTATTTGAATGTAAAGTCTGTCACCGGGCACGCTGCCGTGGTAATGTGCTCTCTGGTAGAAAATGTGTGTCAAACCAAATGTATGTTATCAGTCTTTTTGCTTTGCCTTTTCTTTTAATCTTAACTAGAAAGTAATGTATATGGTGGGGCACTGCAGCCATTCATCACAACACTTTGACTGCCTGGTTCAGCCGTCTTTTAGCTTTCCCTTAGCTCTCTTAGGGTGCTGTTTTCATTTGCTGCACAGCCCAAGGGAATTTTTATATCATTTCCTAGAAGAAGATTTCAGCAAAATTAGCAGAGAATGCAGTGTGTGTTTTTTATCAGCAAAAATGGGAAATAACTGCAGAGGCAGCACCAGATAATGTATATTTGAGGTTAGGTGGCAAGAGGCAATGAGGATTGGGAATCATCTGCTGGGGCTGATAGCGCGATGCTGCACAAGCAGGTGTTTGTGCTGTGCTGTGCTGTGCTGGAGGGGAGCGGTGCGGGTGCCCGGGAGGCACAGGCTTTATCACCGAGCATTTCAAATCCAGGATGTCTGTCCTCAATTTAGCGATAGCTCGCAGGCTTTAGCCCCCGCGCGGTGCGTGGCGCACGAACGGAGCCTTGTTAAAGCCCAGGCGCTCTTGGCGAGCTTAAAAATCGATGGCTGTGGAAGGAAGAGGCCTGGAGGGATAGGGCGGCATGTGCTAACAGGCCGTTTCACAAGTTTGCAGCGGGGCGAGCAGCGCCCGGCGGGAGCTGCAAGGGCTGATGGGCGCCCGGGGGGACGGCCTGGAGCAGCCTGGGAGGAGGGACAGGCCTGGTGGGGACGACAAGGCCGGGAGCTCGTGGATCTGCCAGGAGCTCGTGGATCTGCCGGGAGCTCGTGGATCTGCCGTCCTGTGTGTGGGGACGCACCGGCCAGCAGGCGAGCAGCAGTGCTGAGCACCAGGCCCAGCCCCGCGTTTATGCATATTTAGGAGTAACTGCATACATAGAAAAGACTTACAATTTTTGCCAGTTAATGTTTTAAAGTTTATATATATATATATATATTATATTATATATATATATATCTTGGCCAATGTAATTAAACCAGCACACGCCCAAGGGCGGATTCAGGTATCCTGATAGAAGTTACCACTTTCCTTAATATCTGTAAGGATATAATGTTATCTTTCCACAGCTGTAACTTCATCTACCTACTTTGTACTTTGTGTTTTAGGCTTGCAAAGCTGATAAAGCTAAGATAAATCAATCTACTAGTGCAGATTAGATTATAATGTTTAAGTAATAAAAGACAAAGTGAATGTTAACTACTCAAATTACACATTTTAGATTTTATGAAGCCTTTTTCAAACTTTTCTTCTTTTCATCAAACCCTTCCTGCAGCCTTTAGAATAGCTGAGGTATCTTAAACATTAAAAGCCTTTTTGAAGCACACTTTGCCTGCTGTTACTGTAGTGTGCTGTCAGTGAGAAAGAGCAGAGAAGAAAATGCCCAATAAAACACAGAAAGTTTTTACCTTCACAGCAGTTAATGTTATTTTAATGTTTCCTGTATGCATTCAATCAATTAGGGCCTGTAAACACTTATTTTATTTGCATGATCAGTTCAACTCTATGAAGTTACACACTCTGGTACTTCCCTGGTTATTTGCATTTTTTATTGTTCATTCTTTTGGTTTATTTTTAACTGGAGAATGTATATGGCAGTGGGAGATAGTGAAGTTCTCTTTCATTTGCACAGTGATGTACAAGAAAAATATAAAACATTAAAAATATTACTATAAGATCGTAACAGTGTACAGGTTTGAAGATATACTGAAAGCACTGTTATACTGTTTGAAATGCCTCCAATTTTATGTGAACGATCCCCTTCTAAAATCAGGGCCTTTCCAGTTGGGGACAAGTGTTGAACTGGAATCTCTTAGTGGCATAAGGTCCAAAAGCTTAATATGGGCAGGCAGGAGACAGCTGATTGCATGGGGAGCTGATCTGAGTGGATAGCACGGAGCTTCGGGTAGGGAACAGCGGTGGGTTGCAAATTGATGCAAACCAAAGGTTCATTGACTTAGCGGCTGTCTGGATACGTTATTGTTAAACTATGATGGGCCTGACTTAGAGCACCCTCAAGACATTCTCCTTTTTTAAAAATTTAAATGAAGTAAAATATTTACAGATTGAGTTAGATTAATCAATTCTGAACTTCTTGTTTATTCAATTTTGTGTTAGACAACTTCAGTAAGATGAGTAGAGATTCACAAATAAAGGCACATGAGTTCCATTTTAATTCCTTCTAATTCACTACTTGAAGATGGCTTGCATTTTTAATATATGTTGATTTTGACTTTTTATCAAAGAAATGATTATCTGTCTGTCCTAATATCTTTTTTTGCTGTTTTGGTGTTTGTTCTCAAACAATTTGAAAAGTCTTTTTTTTTTTACAAAAAAGAGAGAAGTAACCCAGATGCTATTTCTGTAAAATCTTATTCCCTGTGGAACAAACACAACAAAATATTGCAGATATTGTTGCGAATCCTGTAAAATCATATAATAAAATAAATATTTTTATCTGACTTCTAGAATTACATAATAGTAATGTAGCCCTCTTAACATAAGCAGAGTGATTTAAGCACTTGTTGCAAAGTTGTTACTAAGCACTGTAGGAGCATTTACGCAGCTATTGAGAATGCCAGCTTTACGTGCGCTGTAGGAAGCAGTATCTGCACCAGCAGTGGGTGAAATGTCCCCTCTTCAAACCTGACTTCTGTCTGGTGCAGTGTTCAGAGAGGACTCTGGTGAAGATGGGAACAGGTTCTCTAACCATACACAGTAGTGAGTTACCTGAGCACCTTTCGTGGAAAGCACCATTGTTGACCATCTCAGCCTCCGTTTACCATGGAAGGAGCTTGGCTGACTTAACACTGTTTGGCCATGTGCTCTTTCAGCATCTAAAGCTTCATGGCTTGAATCTTGTGCCTCTTTTCAGACATCAGAAGTGTGCTGCAATTTCTTGCATCTCTGCAGGTCAGTTGAAATTACGCTGACATTTCTGTAGTGTGACATTTGATCAGGGAACTTGTCAGCTGAACAGCATAATCACCTCTCTCCTGTGTACAGTGGTTGTCATGCCCCGTTTGCTCCCAACAAACTCCTTGTATCAGTAACAATCCCGTTCTGCTCTGCAGGTAATTCCTCTTTTTTTCTTTTTTTTTCCTCCCTGTTTTAAAAACACTTGAAACACATGTATTTGGCTAGAAAAGTCATGTTGACTGCTGCTTTGCATGGAGATCAATTTATTTGTTTTAATCTATGAAGTTTTCTCTCTTTAAAGTGTCAAGATTTTTTTTTTCATTCTTTGTACAATTTTCTGTCACTGTTGTAGCTACTTTTTTATCAAGTCAATTATCAGGATAACTTCAAACTAGTCAGCTGTTGTGCTGATGAAAATGTATACTTCGCAATGTTACTCTTTTTGCATGGAGAAATAATTTGTTGTTCTTTTACACATTTTTAATTTCAGCTTTTAATAAAAAAAAGGTTCTTCTGTAGAAGCTGAGTTTAGAGAAGGCGAATTTTGAAAATACAGTGAACCAGGATGTGGCTAGACATCTTTTTGGTTCTTTAACAGTCAAACTGTATTTCACATCACAGTTTACACTACAGATTATGTTAAATAGCATATGATTGCATTCTTTGGATGAAATCCTAGCTGTAATTGAGTCAGTGAAAGAACTTGCATTGATTTGAAAATCACACTTACTGCCTGATTCACAGACTCCTCAGGAGAAGGGTACCGTCGGAAAAAGCTGTAGCCAGGCATGCAGTTTCTTACTTTTTGGGAGTCTGTGTAGGTAAGGAGGTAGAAAACATCAGTGAAAGCTGTTCTTACACTGGAGGCTTCTAACGTGGCCAGAGAAAACTCTCAAAATAATTCAAAAATATATTCTGTTTTAGTTCTGCAGCTCAGTGGTATTTATACAGATCTCATGGTAGAACAGTTTTAAGGAGTACCAGATATGACTTCTCTGGTTTGTTGCTGTATTTTTCGTGTAATGGCAAATGTAAGAGATCACATAGGTGTCTGGAAAGGAAAAATAATTTTCTGTTTGTAAAAGGATGAGGTATTTGGTTGCTTTTTAAAGGCAACCTATTGCAGCTTCATTTGTGATCCTCTCAATTTACCGTACAGTTACTTTGTGGTTCATTTCATGCATTTTCCCTAAGCTCATTCCAAAGAGCTTTGTAATGAGGTCTGCAAGGGCCAAATGCAGTCCAGATGAAATCATTTGCATTCCACCTGCCTGCTCTGAGGCACGCTTTGGACTTCAGTGTGTGGGAGTAAGTAATAGGATCCCAATGAATAGCCTCTCTGTTCAGTAATGATTATGGGGAATTTTAGGAATTCCTAAAGAAAAGCATCTTTCTTTTGGAAAGAGTTTACTTTTAGCTTTTAGGAGATTTAGGCTGCATGGAAAATGTAGTGACTATGCAGACTATTGCCTGTATATTAAAAGTAAAGGAAAAATGCAAGGTCATGTTAATGTCAGAATTTTTAGAGTTCATCTGGAAAGTTTCTCACTAAACAATAGCAATTCTACTTTACAAAAATATGTACATAGTTAAACATACAAATATTTTTAAAAAACACATAAAGAGAAAAATGAACATGAGGTTGTGTTTTTGTCTTTCTAGCTCATTTGCTCTTTTTGTCTTTGTATCACTCTTGTTTTTGTTTACCGTTTGCTTTTCTGGAGCATCGCAAAGAATTCAATCTTGTTTTATCCAAGAGCTTACCTGAATGGACCTTATTTCTAGATCTATCTTTCATTCAATTTTGTTGTAGAGCAGGTTGGCCGATGATTTCATTTTCTTCTTTTGTTTTCAAATTAATCATTTTTTCCCCATGACAAACTACAGTGAAGTGACATAGATCACACGCTTAATTGTACGTAAGTTCGAAAGATCAAGGCCTCTGTGTAAGTTCTGTGTTGTTTCGAAGTAGTCTTTTCAGAAGTCCCAACTGAATTACTTTTCAGGCTTTTTTATGTTGGCTATGAAATTCATTTTTGTAATTTCAAGACAGAATGTCATCCTGTTTCTATAACTTTTAGAACTGTGTAAGATGGTCTAATCTCAATTACTTAATGCAGGATGTTCTTTCATGCCACTGCAGTAATGTGTTAGTGAGGTTTACTTAATTACTTATTTTACTTAATGCATTTTCATGGAAAACAATAGAACAATAGTAAGCAGCAATTTTCCATGAAGCTTTTTTTTTTCCCCCCCTGTCATTTTACAGGTAACCATTACAAAATGAAATAGGGCTAGCATAAATATTGACTAAAATTTAATTCAGAGATTGAAATTGGTTAGAACATCTGCTGGAGCGCAGTTGTTCATGAAGCCTTTATTTAGGCAAAAGTTTTCTATTTAATCAAATGCAAATGCAGATGGTTTATATCATTAGTCCATTTGGATGAAGGTATATATTTAGTTCTTTGCAAATTTGTGTATTTCCACTATAAATATACTTGTTTTCTTTAGTATTTTAATTTAGTCAAGCATGCACTCATATGCACTGAAAATGCCATCAAAATTTCATTGTTACTTTGGTATTTAAAATGCTTAATGCTTTAATTCTAAACTTAAGAATGGGACTTTTTCTTTTTTTTTTTTGCTTTTTGTTCCTGCCATGTGTTAAATATGATTTTTTTTCCTGTTCTAAACAGGATCATTTGGGCATAATGAGATTATTTTTATCTGCGTTTGTGAACTCTTTTTTCAGATAAGAACTTTGAGTACAGAAACTGTTACCATTCTGGTTGTATGTTATAATATTAAAAGCTCTTTTATCAAGCATAACTCTCAAAGGGAATGCATTTTTAAATGGGGAACATAGCACAAAGTTTGGCAAGTGATCCATGAGTGCTGCTGTGTTAAAGACACATCTTACACTAGCTGGCTTGGAATGAAAATAGAAATAGAACAGCATTATGTGCCCCCATATGGATAAGTGGTAGTAATAATCTTATAGAACTGAAGTCTCATCCATTATTGGGCCAACAGTAAGCTTTGGATGGCTTCACTAGGAGAAGAAATGTGTTGTGTACTATCCTATAGTTTTTTAATTAAAAAACCTATATTATTCATGGAGTATCATTCATATGAATACATCTTACAACGTGAGTACCCAGGCTCTCCAGGAGTGTCAAATAGCCATTGCTGTTGGAATCTTCTTAGTTTTCTTAGGAAACTAATATTTTGTTGCAATAGGAAGGGTTTGTTTTCTTCTCCTCAACAAATCTGCTGGTTGAGACTGA
>NW_010583959.1:463051-486905 GCF_000705375.1 Tinamus guttatus | reverse complement strand
GAATCCCATTACTAAGGCCCCAACACATCGGGACAGGGTGATCAGGACTGTTATTGATGGTTAATGTCTGGGTGGGGGAAGAAATCAGGGAGGCCACTACCAGGATCAGATAATGTGGTAGTTAACACCTGAACAGGGCTATGTATGAGAAGTCAGGATGAGCTGGGGAAGGAGCATATCCGTCACAAACATACTCACCTGCAGGTATATTTGTTTTAACAACTTCAGTACGAAGTCATTTTGTTCACTTTAAAACCTCAGTGGGGTATTAAATGTAAGTAAGTGCTGCATCATTCAGGTATTTTTTATGATCTTTTAGTTCATACCTCTCATTAAAAAAAAAAAAAAAGAAAGAAATTTTGCTCGCTATTACTCCATAATGTCAGCTACCTCTGGGCATTTTAAAATGTGAAAGAAGAAGAAAAATGAAATACATAAAATGTATTTTGCTCTAAAAATGTACATCAGAACACTTTATACATGAATAATCATCACAACACTTCATACATACATGAATAATATGTTTTTATGATATGTTTAGTACATATTAATCATATTATTTACTGTAAATATAGAATATCTAGCAATAAAAGCCCAATCTTAATATGCCTTTAAGGATTTTTAACTTCACATTCTTCAGGGACAGAGGAATAACTGTCATAGCTAAATTCTGATCAGGTATAAAACTATTCTGCTATTACAGCACAGATAAAGTCAGCAAGGACAATGCGTTCAATTCCCTATGCAATATATACTTTGCTCCTGAATGGATCCCAAAGGATATATAGGGCTGGAAGGGGAAGGAGAAGACTCTGCACTCGGAACTTTATTTTGAAAACAGATGAATGGCATCATCTAATGGTATTGTGAGACTGGAAATTCAAGGCTAGACTGGAAAACTTTGGCAAATATACAGGAATGTACTGATGCTCCTGGGCAGCCTGGATACCCCTTAAGTATTTAATTACATTCTAATTTGGAGTGCAGAAGTAATTCTCCAATATAACAGGAATTTTGTAGTACTTCACTACAATGGGAACATGGAGACTAGACTTTGTCTGAGTGTCCATCATCTGTTTTCAAAAAGAACTCAAAGCCCATATCATTGTAGGAAAAAAATAACCAAAAAAAAAAAAAGACATACTATTCTTCACACACAACTTTCTGACAAAATTACCACTGTACAAGAAGTGTCAACATTATAAATCCCTTTTTTCCCTATATTTCCATTTCAGAAAGTTTTACTGAAGTGATATTAATCACCATTGTGTATTTACTCCAAGACTTTGGCCAGATCTTTGGCTTGTCCGTCATACATCAGCCTGTCCACCAAGTCCAGCCATAGGAATTTCCACTATCCCCTCCCTGGGTCACAAAGGCCCATTGTTCCTCTCAACAAAGGGAGGGCCTGTCTCAACCAGATCATAGCTGGGAGTGATGTATGGGAAGGACCCTGCGAGGCAGCAGAGTGTGCTTTTAGTGACAGCTAAAGTACTGTAAGCACTATGCTGCTTTACAGGCAACACTTCTGGAAAATGTAAGCATCTTGGCAGTCCACCTGGCTGTGATGATAGTCAAAAAGAAAGCAGATTATTTGTAACAGGCTCCAAGACACACACACAAAAATACTCGTCCTGTTACTGTGTATCTTTTTCAAAAACAACAAAAAATAGTGACCCAAACCAGAAGGGTTTCCAAAAGGAAAGGTCAGGGAAAACATCTGTTGCTTAATGCATATGAAAGAAGCTGCTGCACTTATGTATTGACATGTGCTTTCAAGTACTTTGGACACAGAGCTTTCCATAAAATAAGTATAACCACATGAAAGTGTCCTAAATTAATTTGCAATGGAGACATTGTAGGTGTCAAACTAGAAAATGCTCTACTAACTCTCCTTTGACATTCAGAGTTATTTTGCTGTACAGTTATTTTATCTTATTTATTATTTTATTGTACTTTTTCCTTTATCAAGGAAAAGGCTGGTTCGACACTTTTTTTTTTTTAATGAAAACTGTTTAATTTTCTATGTTGTACTCACTATCCGTGGCTAATCCTCTCCAATTCAAAGCAAATTGCATAACACTGATCACACTGTACTCACAAAACAAGACACTTCGTGACCATGTCCCATCATGACAAGGAATAGCGAACAATGAAGTTGCACATATTGCTCTCTGATTGAGCTCAGTTCATTCTGAAACGTACAGCAGTGCCAGCTGCAGGATTCTTGATATAACTTTGCCTCTACTGGCCTCGCTGCTGGTAATGCAGAGGCAGTTTTGTTGTGGCTTAGGAAAACGTAGACTGGGCAAGTGCCTAGAAATAGCTGAGATGCAAATGAAATCCATAGGTCTTTTGAGAGTTATTTTCTACACAAAAGAGTAACTAGCTATTTATTATTTGAATTACTCTGGAAGTAATTCTCTGAAACATCTCTCCAACACACAACAATATGTGGTTGAATGTGAATAATTGGTAGAGACTACATGGTGTTATTAGTCCAATCTGGATCTAATTTCTACTCCCAGGTGATCTAGAGTTAGTCATTTTGATTCTTGCATCTGTCCATACAAGCTCTGGCTGATTGCAAATACAGCTCTGAAAAAGTTTCCTAGTCTGGATTGAAAAGATTCCATGCTCATTCTCTACATTGTAATTAAACTCCAGTCGTCCAGTCGATATTTAGAAACATGCAGCTCAGTTTCAGTTTGATTTCGTTTCTGTTTCTGCTTTCAAGCATTAGATGTTGTAACACTTTTCTCTGCTAGATTAAGAAACCTTTTAGTATCAAAGATCACCCCTTTTGGAAGATACTTACATTCTTTTCATTAAATCTCTTCTTAACCTTTTCTTCAATCAGCTAAATAGATTGATCTCTATAAGTCTCTTACGTGCCTGCACACAGGTTCCTATGATCCAGCTATGCATTATTGCAAACTTACAGTAGCACTGCTCTATCAAAGTAACTGGAGATTTACAAACATTGGGACAATGCTGGGTCCAATGGAAAAAAATCTCCAATTTCAAAACTGTGTGTATTCATCAATTTCCTCAGATGATATACTCACTGATGTTGTTGAACACTGCCACACTTATATATCTTTCTTTTGAAATACAGATATTATTGTCTTCTGAATAGAAGAGAGAGTTTCTGTTTTATCTTCCGTTTCTCCATTTTTTCTATCACTATCAATGTTTGCAGTTACTTTTTTTTTTAAATTAATTTTGGGTTTATGTTTAAAATTAAATGACTCATGTGCAAATGTTCTGAGTTATTTCTCTGCCTAAAGCATTGGAAGTAGTTGCACTATGTAGTACAATACATCTCACTATGGATTATTTTTCTAGAAATAGCATATTATGTGCTGAAATAACGCTGATGTATTCCTGAGTGTGAGGGGGAGAAGAGAGTCAAACAGTCCACCTCAAGTCATTTGGCTCCCATGATACATTTTCTTCTAATTTATCAATCAATGTTTTTAACTGTCCACAAGTCCAATGCAATTTACAGTACTTCATAATTTCTTCCTGAAAACACAGCATATTTGTTTTGTTGGTGAACTATTTTGTTTCTAATGCAGCAGATTAGCTAATTTATTTTGCAACCGAAACATGAAATATTCTCATATACAATATATATGTGTCAATTTCCATGTTGATGCCTTTTAAATCTGCTTCTAACAGTGGTAGAATCATAGATGAATAACTAAATATGATTCACTGGCTTATAATAAAATCAAGATTTTATAATTAGAGATGCAATTTAATAATGATCCTCAGATTCAGATTAAACTGTTTATGAAGTTCATTCATATTTAGGTCTGTTTTTAGTATACTTCTAGGTTAGAGGATAACATTCAGCTAGTAGAACACTAAGTAACTGCTGATTATGAGTTTCTCAAACCTAGATGAGACTTTTAAGGGAAAAAAGAAGCTTTTACATTCTTACAGGCTCTGCTATCTATCTGTCTTGCCATCGTGCAGACCTCCTGGATTACTTTTTTAAAAATAACATTTTTCACTGACTGTCAAGAAAGATTATCTAAATTTGATAGTTGGGCCTTTCTTGGTGCATCTGCTTTCTAGGTTCTGTGGTATTTAGTTTATATATGTATTATGATTACATATATACATATATGTAAATGTTTTATCTATGTATTACAGTTTTACCTTAAGCAGACTGGATCTTCCAGCAGATTTGTATTTTACATTTCAGGCAGAGAACAGTCCTCTATTAATACTGTACACAGAAATAAAAAATGGATTCTGTTCATGCGTTCAAAAATACGAACAATATTTATTATTACATCATAACACAAAAGTAAAATAAATCTTTTTGCCATTTGTCAAATACAACAACATACGTCAAAACTCTCAATACAATTAACTCACCAAAGTTCAGACCTAATTATTCAATCCAAAGAACTATATTACTCAGCACTAGATCCTAAAAGGTTTTGAATACCTACAACATTTTTATTTTTAAACTCTAATGTTCTACTTATCATTTAATATCAGAAATCATGTTTAATTTCATTTAACATAGACTAAATCCCATTTAACATAGAATAAAAGCACTTGCACTTCTGATTTACTTGTTTATTTAGAATGGCATCAGGCATTTCTTAATGGTAAGTAGTCTCTTGGGAAGAGATTGTTAAAATGAGCATAACATGTCTAAACTGAAACCTGCAATTAAGAAATAAAGTTGCACAAGTAATCAAGCATGCTGGGACAGAAAATAGTGTTCATCAGATTCCCGTCAGTAATGGCAATAAATAGTATTGACAGTTCTGAAAGCATTCAAATGAAATTTTATTTATCTGAATATGATTGTCATCATTGGGAATACCATTATTTTTATAAACATTACCACAGGGACTTAGAAATATTGGTTGGAAGGAACCTCTGAAGGTCATCTAGTTCAGTATCCAACTGAAAGTCTCCCACTGAAAGTGAGATTACAGACAGCACCAGATAAGGGCAGATAGGGCTTGATCTAAATCCTCTTGAAAGCCTCCATGAACAGATATTGCACAAACTCTCCAGATAACCTGTTCTAGTGCTGCAATTCCAGCTTCTTTCTAATGTACAGTCTGAACCAATAAAGATACAGCTTCTGACTGGTCTCCCATATTTATGATCTGCAACTTAGCTCTTGGTAACTGCTCTTCAAGTGGCTGTAGGCTCTTACTAGACCACCCTTTAACTACTTCTTCACTACTCAAGTCCCTGAATCTCTCTTTGCAGCACATTTCTCTCACCCTCTGAGCACCTTGATATGTCTTTTGCTGGACCCTTTTGAGTTTGACCATATCCCTTTAATCTTTGGGGACAAAATGGTAGTTCCTTCTACAGAAGGAACATCAAATGCAAACACTTCTAAGACAGATTTAAAAGAATCTTGCTTTCTCCACATGCCCTTCAGTCCTCAAAAGAGAACAGTCCTTTCTATGCATTGAAGCATTTGAACTGCAGATACAAGGCCCTAACAGCCATCACCAGGATTAGCATTGGGTTGAAGGCAACAAAAGGATTTTAAATTTAAGGAATCTTAAAAATGCTATTAATATTTTAATTGTCATATTATACAGACCATCCTGATGACAGTCAGTCCCTATATGATGATAAGTATGACATATGTTCTTCAACAACAAGTTTACTGAGGATTGATCTAGTTCAAGACTAGCAGAGGCTTATTTGTACAGGTGGAACAGTCTATCTCTGGAGGCAAGATACTGTCTGTTGGTTTAAAAGCAAACCCTGCTGGCTGTTCCATCAAGTGGAATAGCTGTTGATTCACTTGTCTCTTTCTTTTTTTTTTTTTTTTTTGGCTGTGACTAAAGTGAAATGGAAACAGCAACAATTTGGAAGAGGAACAATATAATCCAGGTGGTTGGCTCCTGTTAATGCAAGAAAAAAAAATCAAACTTGAACTTTGAGGAAATGCTGCATAGAGACTGATTAGGAAAATCCTAAAACATAAGTATATTCCAAATTATTAAGCTAATTCAAAGAGATCTCAACACTTGCGGAGTAAATCCTTGACTATCAAATACAAATGACATTTTGCAATTTACAATCATACCTTACATATATATACTTTGCAATATTGTTTAGCTATTTCTATTAAAGATTTAGGCATCTGAAAGAAGTTACCAGTGTAAATAAAAGCTCTTTTCCTACACATACCTATATTCTCTTTCTCTATCTTCACATGGGTTCATTTTATTCTGATTTTTGTTTATTTGTTTTAAAAGCAAGGAAACAATCAGATACTTATCTTAGTGAGAAAAAATAAAATATGGCACTATAAAATTTTGCTTGATTAACTTGGGAGAAGAAAATAATTTGTATTTTGATGTCTGGCAGACAAAGATATATCTTAGGCATTTGGCTGAGTTACATAAAGTGACCAGCAGACCAAAATAAATCTTTAAAACAAAAAATGGAATTTCTATCCAATCTGGCCTATGACCTCAGTCTTGCAAATACATGACATGCAGTTATTTAGGTGCTAATTCCTTTGGACAAATCACATGAGTAAAGCTGCTCATATCATGGACCCATGCCCGTACTACTAAGTGGCTTATAAAAGGTGCTGTCACAATGGAAGAGGGAATTCTTTCCTTCCCGTTGTGCTCAAGAAATAGGTTACAGGTGGTTCAGCTCATTTGTACTGGGCTCCCACAGAGCTCATACTGAAAGAGCTGGGGGAAGTTATTCTGGTTATTCCACACATGGGGAAGGTTTTCTGGTTTCATAACAGGAATGTCTGACTGCTGGACCTATATATCGCCTGTGAAATATATGGTCTTTATGTGTTGCCAGAAACTAAATCTCATATTAAGTATATACAGGAGACACTAATTAATGTTAGTGCAAAACTTCTTTTCCCACAGAATAAAGCTGTCTGGGATTAAAGCCAAATATTTCTCTGAAAGCTCTATCCCTTTAGAGAGGCATAAAACTAAAATGAGGCCAAAATATTTGGTAAGAAATTGCCCCCAGGCATTGAAGTTTAAGAACTTCCTAGATGCATGACACTTACAGGACAGGATATGGGAGTCTGACAGATATGCACAAATGATCAGTGTTTCTCTCACTTGTGGTCATGAGTAGCAAGGGCAGCTGGTGATGTTCCATTTCCATTCAAACTAGGATCTAGACAAGTACAGGGATTGCTAGGATTGACAGTCTCTGTTTCTGACTTATTTTCCATGGTGGGTTGCTGTGATGGGATGCCAGTATACTAAAGTGGAACTTTTCCCTTTTTCTTGAAGGGATCATACCTCAAAACACCAAAAAAACCCTTCGTTTTAGAATTCAGAATAATAAGTCAGGGAAGCCTTTAAAATAAAAATCTTTGTGTTATTAGCTCACTGTAGTCTTGTGATGTGGACCACTTCTCTCATCTTTCTTTCTAATCTGGAAAATTTCAGTGTCTTCCTACCTTGAAAAACTCCACATAGGCCCACATCAGTTCCTAACAAAGCAGCTTTCTTTTCATGGTCTCTGAGACTTGGCTCAGGTTTCAGTTTGCTCCCTATGTACCCAGGAACTGTGCTTCCCTAAAGATACTTTAAATTTCTAGCCTTGCTGTATCTCTCATCTTCCTTTCCATCCACCTAAGAAGCATCCCCAGACTGAACATATTCACTTTTCTTCCCAGGGAGGAGGAACTTGACTCCAGTTGCTGCACTGTGAAGCAGTCAGGACAGGAAAACCAAACTACTTTTCTAAACTCTTAACCATGTTGCTTTTAGGAGAACAGGACTTCAGGCACACCATAAGCTAAGAACCTGCTAATCAGATGATTAGATGCTTGACAGATACTTGTACTTGCACCAGTCAAAAGCTTGCTGATGCAAATAAAAAGACTACACAATAAAAACCTTTTCACATTTCCAACACAAAACTTGGAAATCTAAAAGTTCTGCTGCTGAAGAAGTTTGTGAAAATGTGTATTAGCAGAACTATGGAAAAGCAAATACAAAATCAGTTTGTCAGCAAACAAGCAGTATAAAAATAAGATACAGCTAACTGTAGAGTACCTGGAGTATTTTGTATGACAGAACACCAAATTAGGGAATTAGAGGAAAAGATGTGAAAGGTAACATGGAAATATAAAACAATAAAAATTACTGATTTTAAATCAGTGTTACCAATCTTAAGGATTAATATACAGCTTTTCATAGATCTAACAATTTGTTTTCGCAGTCTCTTCAGGAAGCAAATAGCAACTAGCTACTCATGAAAGCTTCCTTGCTTTTTTGTTATTGTTTCATTCTATTAACTTAAAGGTTCATGCTGTCCACTACATAAAACCTTAGAATAATTAAACATAAAACATTAGGATTATTAGAATATATCACGTGACCCCTGGTATATTAAATAAACTCTTCACAAACTGTATGTTACATGTTTCATCGAAAGTATTGATGAATGTTAATTTTATATAGATTTTTTTTTTTAATTTGTGTCCTCTTGTTGAATACACTGCGGTCATCATCATTGCCGGCTGTGGTACCATGTTATTCATATGACCAGTTACACTGGATGAATAATGAATGAGAAACAATCATAATAAGCAATTTGCAGACAACCTTTAGGCTGAAAATAACCCATTAAAGCTATTTAATTAAAGCTATCTAGAAAAGTCAGAGAAATCAGGGTGAGTTTGTGATTTATTTGTTAACAAAGCATATCCATTGGAAAAAAAAAAGTCTTTTTTTTTTTGAGAGAGAGAGAGAGCTTGAACATTAGCCTTCTAAGATGTTTCCCTCTTATTTCTGCCAAGCATATTGCAGAATTAAATTGTATTTCCCATTGCTTTGCTTGATTTCCTGATTGGGTTACATGCTCTTCCCTAAATCATTTGTGCAAAAAAAAACAAGGAGCATCAAACCTGGAGTTAAGCCCACCATTTGACAATTAAAATGCATATTTTACCCAGATACTGAAGCATTACTGTCTGGATGGCATTACACAGAAATATGCTTGTTTATTTTTACACAAGGGAATGTCACTCCTACAGGGAGCGCTGCCAGGCAAGAGGGTAGGGGAAAGGGAGGAGGTGGGAAATGCTATGTGTTGCCATAGAAACCAGTATCATTAGCATGATGTTTTGAAGAGGGAAATGAAGGATAGAGATTTAAATAGTTCAAATTTATCTTTAGATGTCCACTAGCAGTGATATGTCTATGAAAAGATCAGTGTGAAAAATTGATATTCGTGTAAGACTCTTAATGACTTCATCAGCTTTTTGTTGTTTTTTGTTTGTTTGATGTTTTAATAATTGTGGTTTTTTTCTATGTTTTCTAGAGCCTTATGATTTATTTATTTATTTAGCCCCAAAATGTTCTTTTAAAATATTTTTTACAATAGAAAATGAAAATATCTTTCCAACAATGAAGAATGAATAACATGTAGAAGAAAAAGATGAGATGTCTGTAAGAGTTACTGGATATTTCTCATAGGCAGGATTTGAAGGTTTGTTTTCTCAATGTCTTGAATCTCCTCAGTACTGCAATTTGCTCTATATCTACAGGTCAAGTTTAGATTCTAATAGAGCAATCATTTTCAAGACAAATTCTTAATTATAATGAGTGACAAGCATAATTCCTCTGTAAGTTTCTTTCAAACGAAGGAGCCTAAGGAGGCACTCATAAGGAACAACCATCATGTAAAGCTAAATGCATTAGCATCTTGTACTCATTCATTTCAGAAAAAAAAATTACTAAGAGATTCACTTTGACTTCTGATGAAGCAAGAAGTATTATCAGTTATACTGTATATAAGTTAATAACAGACCCACAAATCTTTGTTCAACTAAATTGCAGCATAAGCTTTCAACTTGCATTCATTTCATTCATTTTAGACTGTATTATTTGAAATATATGAAAATGTGAATATAAAATGGATAAACAACATTTGTTCACACAAATATTAAACAACTATTTGTAAAGGTTCCACAAAGAATGGAAAGTTCCTTAAATACTGTCATAAATCTGAAAAAGATTTATATCTTTTTATTTTCGAAGATGGCTTGTTTTCTATATTTTATTGTCTGCTAAACTGTTTTCCTGTATATCCAGGTTTACAAGAACACAAACATGGATTATCAGCTGAGATAAACATGAAATACAGTGTGATGCAGTTTGTTTTTCATTCTTTAATGCACATTATGGAATTTGCATTGAAATATCAAAGGGTCTGAATGCATTTTACATTTTCTTTGAGGTAGGCCTAGTAACAGAGTGTGTCTTGCCGTGATAAGCTAACTCTGCTGGAGCACATCAATCCAGTACAGTAAAACCATTGAAAGGTTTAAACATTTAAGTCAGAGACATGAAATACAAGACATCTAGTACTAAGCCTGATAAATAAATTCCAAGGACACTGACCCTTGTTTCACTTGAGTATGTTCAGGAAGCACTTTTTTCATTCCTGATAAAAAATATTAATTTAAGCACTTTGACCTAGTCCTTAATGCTGTGTAGTTTTTAACTCTTTCTCCTATGAGTGCACACTGATAAATATTATTTTAGAATTAAAAATATTGTTCACACTTCTAGTATGTACTTTTACAAGAATAAAATACTAAGATTAACACAGAAGTTAGAGAAAAAATAAAAACGTTATTGCTTTCGGTTTGGCTGAGTGCATTTTTCATCATTTTTTATATGTACACAGATTGCTGGAGGAAGATGCTGAAATCAAAGTGTGCTGTGAAGCTATTACAAACTTTTTAATATTAGTCAATTCCTAAGAGATCTGTCTCCTTTTTAAGAGAAAGACTGTTTTGTATACCACCTCCTCTCTTGTTGTCAGCCACTTTGGTAGTCTTCTGTCTGGGGTTATGGACAGTGAGAATTGCAGTGAGGAACTCCAGTACCATATGATAATGTGTATACCGGTTGATGTTTTGACAGCTTTTCATGTCTCTTTAGTCTTGTTATAATTACACTTTGATGCCCAATTAAAGATGTCAAATTCTATCATTGTTGCAGCATAAAATCTAGTATTTATTTCCTTCCTATATGATTTGCAGAGAATTCTTGAAAATATTCTAGTTTACAGAAATATCTCTTGCGTAAAAATAGTTTGCTTGATTTTTTTCCCATTGAAAGATTATCCATGCAAAATATGACAAGAGGATTTTGTTTGTTTGTTTGTTTTTCATCTTATAAGAATATTCCTTTGGAAAAACTTCTAGCTCTTTTACTGACTGCTGGTTTCACAGCTCTTGCCTTTTGGCCCCAGGAAACCAATTGCATAATATACCATCTGAGTCCAGTTATACTGTTCCCATCACTAGCAAATACTACTTCTATGTGTATGGATTAACAGTTGATTGAACTAAGTAGTTCTATTGATTAGAGCACCAAAATATTTCTGGTTTTCTAAACATTGTGTCTCTGTTCTTCAGAAATTCTCTTTCTGAAGTTTTTTATGGGTTTTTTTTTGTTTGTTTGTTTTTTTACATCATCTCATCATGTACAGATTTCCACTGGAACCTGCTGGAGAAGTAACATGTTTCATCTGACATCTGAAAATACTTTGCAAGCAAACCTCCTTTAATTTCAACCATTTCTTCAAATACTGCATGTGGTATCAAAATAAGGTAGCCTGACGTCAAGGAGCAATCCTTACTTCCGAGTTGAGTTGCTTGCATCCCAAGTTGTGGGGTAACCTTTTACCAAAAGTTTCTGAAGTGTCCTTCTTAAAATGTTCCACTGACATTTCAAGCCAAATTTCCTCCTGACTTTTCATGTGCCCAGGTTGCCTGGACAACTCCAAATCTGGCACAGCAAATTCTGCTTCAGGTAAGCTATGCCCTAGATAACCATCAGAGAAACACAAGCTGCTTGCTTAATAACTACAGCTGTTGACTGTTGAAGGCTTTTAAGGCTACTGATCAGAGTCAGCAACATTACATAAAACCAAACATAATGTTAATACTAATATACTAATTATAATACTAGTTTTTATAACATAAACAATATGAAGATTCAGCTTCATTTAGTGGTAGTGTCATCTGCACTGATCAATAAAAAAGGGAATTGGAACACCTGGGTAGAATTAGACTGTCTGCCCCAAGTAACCTGAGGCATCTCAGTGCCTACGTCCAGATGATCTTAAATCAAGATGACATTCAGGATGGGGAAAGGAAGCCCTAGTACCCCAGTGTCTTGGCAGTAGAAGAGTCATCTAGCTACCTATCTACTTATTTATGGTATCCTTAATAGAATAAGTGTGTAGTGTAAAATGCATGAAGATAATAGGAAATAAAGATCAGAAATGTAATTCTGCCCCTCTCAAGGTGATGGCACATAAAATCACTATAAATCTTACTTTTGTCCTATTTTTTTTTCTCACAGTTTTTGCACCCCTGCCTATGCAATCGCCTAGACTTGAAGGGGCAGTGAGTGCCCTGGCCAGGATTCTCATTAGCCTGCTGGCTTACACTCTCCTACAGGAAGGGGCTCAATATGGAACCCCTATGGAATGTTTAGAACCTTCGTAAGTGCCATAATGTTGACATTAAAATTATTAATGCTCTTTTTAGCTATTGTTCTAAAGATAGACAAGAGAGAGGAGTTCAGTTCTTAAGATTGTGATGCTTCTGCCTATCATCAAAAACAAAATTTGAAGTGATAGAAAAACTGAGGTCAGGTGAAGTGTTCAGAAAAACTCAGAAAGCTGTAACTTGATCAAGGACAATAACAGTGCTGATAAAAAAAATCTCTAGTGTAATAAAAGAAACCTGACTGAAATACTGGAAACGCCGCCTTTGGAAAGAATGTACCAGTCCTCACAGAAGTACGTTCTACCTAACAAAACAAAACAAGCAAACAAACCAAAAGAAACAGAAAGAATCTATTTTCTTCTTTAAGCTGTGTTTTGATATGTATTTATAGGAATTTCATGAGGGTGGAATCTGAATTTTGTAAAATCTGAGTACGATTTAACAAAAAATAATTATGAGCTAATTCAGTAGTATTAACTATTCAGTATTAACTACCGAATTCAGACTTTGGAAAATATCTCTACTAATTCCTCAGCTAGGAAAAAGTATTATTCTCTTTTGACTAAAGAACGAAAATAATAAAATGAATACAAGAGGCCTATGTATATGTATTTTTTTATCAAAGTTTGCTAAATTCATGTGTGGACAGTCATGATTTATGTCAAATCACTTCTCTTAGATGGGGGGGCTGCATTGCATATTGCTAACAGAGAAAGTGTTCTTCTGTCTTTCCTTGACCGTCTTATAGGTATTTTTAATTCCTAATGCTTACCTAATTGTTTTTCTGATGTCTTCTTGAAAATACTATTTTTTAAGACATTGCAAAAAAGTTTTGCCTGATATTTCAATCTAAGGATTGCAACTCTCTCACTAATTGTGTTGGAATGACAACTTTTTCCTGGGCAGATATTTGAGTTATAAAGTTGATTATATGATGAGATACTCAGAAAAAAAAAACAGCTATTAAGAATTGTTTCTGAATTTCTCTACATAGGCTATTTTCAAGGTGCCTGAGAAATGGAAAAATCACCTCTGCTAGCATTGACCAAAGTACAGGAAAATTTTAAAGTTGGAAACACTCATTGTCCAAAGCGTTGCAAATTTTTTATAAGGCCCTGAGCTGAAGCTGTACAACCTGGAGAGATCTGGCATTTGTTTAAAATTCAGTTAAGATTATACAATATTCTTTATTTAGAGAGAGAAGAAAAAATTAAAGAAATGAATACAGAATGAAACGTACAATGAGTAGCTGAGGTAGGCAGTGCCTATCTCCTATGAAAAATGCTATTGTTAAGAAGATATTTATGTTCCTTTTCTTTTGCTGATACAGGCCAAACATTTTATCTTGTTCCTGCTAACACTGCATTATTTTAGCACCTGCTTTCACTCTCTTGAGAAACCATCGTTTATACAGTATGACCAACCTAGTCACTTTTTTCATGAATATTTTAATACAAACTTTGTATCAAGGAGCAAAATAGTGCTAAATTATTTCAAATAAAGGACAAAATCATGGAGAATGGACAATGACAATATGAGGAGTGAGAATAAATACAAGGAGGTTTTAATGTGATAAAACTCAATTTGTTGACAAAACTGAAATCTGATTACTTTGAAGTATATGTCCCATTGCAGAAGGTAATGAAATCTAGGAAATGGGTTATATGTTAATTCACACTGTTCTCTACCAGGAAAAGTAACTATATATAGTGATGGATTTGTTTTCAGTGTTAAGGAATAAATCTGGTTTAAATTTCACTAAAAATAAAAATTCTGCATTTTTTTAATTTATACCCCCTATGACTAAACTGTAATGTCCAGTATCTGAATTATCTTCCAACACTTATTTCCACCTTTTGATTTCAGCTCTTTTCAAAGTTATTTTCTGTGAGAAAGTGTGAGAGAATCGCTCGAGAAAGTGGAACTTTTAGAGAAAAATAGAACCTAAGGGAAGTTATGGCATTACAGAGGCTTGCTCGAGGTGAGAGACAGTTACCACTTCCAGGATGGTTGGTATGTGTGGAATCTACTTCTCCAGGATTTCCTTGGCAACACAATCTGGCCTTCTAGCACACATTAATAAGAGTAAATGAAGAATGGAGCAGAATGGAGACACCATGGCTAAACTTTGCTGGCTTCCCTGCGGAGGGAGTAATCTGATGGTGCCATGCAGATGATGAGTGAATGGAGAGTGGAGCGAAGTGAAGACACCGCGACCAAACTCTGTTGTAGTCCCTGCAGAGGTGGCAACCTGGTCGTACCGTGCAGCTGAAAAGCCACATGGTGCGATGTCTGTTGCTGGGCCAACAATGTTAGCAGATCAGTCCTTTATGATAGACTTTGCTCAAGCTTCTCCTCCTTCTAATCTCATTATAATACTGACATACAACCCCATCCCAGAGTTACCCACTTGCAAGGAAGGACCACTCCTCACTGAGCATGCTGTCTCGATTTTCGATTAAGCCAGGAGACATTTTAAACCAATCAATAACAAAAGTAAGTATGACAAGGGGATTCATCTCTTACCAAATTTGCCCCCCAGACTGCAACAGGAAGAACTAACGAGTTTTCATGTTTTTCTCCTAAGCTTTATTGGTGCGTGCCTTGTTTTGGAGCACAGTCAGCATGGTATCCAAGTCAATCTGACACTACCCTATGGCAATGACCTTCCTTCTTTCTCAGAGTGGTTACTCCACAAGAGCATCTGATTCCAGTTCATCACCTCTGGATCGGAGAAATACTTCTTTCATTTTTTTTTTCTTTTTCTTTTAATACCTCGGTCTTTAAAATGATACATAATGATTTTTTTCCCCAAGATGAATCTTTAAATAATACTCTAGATTTAAATACTCCTAAACCTAAGAATGTTGCTTAGATCATTTCTAGACTGTATTTAGAACTGCAGAGATGAAGGCCAGTACAGCAGCTTTTAAAATAAATCTGTGCATGATTAAGCTTAATTATAGATTAAAAGGAAGAATCTTATATTTTAGGTAATTGACATTCACCTCAAAAGGGTGAAAAGATACATTGTAACATGAGATTAAATAGCCAGTTTTTGTTTCAAACAAGTCTGTTCAGAAAAGAATCTAAAAATATTTTTTCTCTGCTGTCCCCAAAGTTGTCTGTCAAGGGGGGAAACTTCCATTTTGAGGTGACAGATCTTAGCGTTGGCTGGTCAAATATGCTTTTAGAATATGTTTAACTGAGTCACGAAAAGAAAAGTTGATAATGTTTGAGGTATCCCTAGCTCCTTGATTTTTTTCTCTACAGAAATAAAATACAGAACCACTTGAGACTGCTTCTGAATAAGCTGTTTTTTTTGTTTTGTTTTGTTTTGTTTTTTTTCCTGTTGCTGTTTGTTTTGTTTTTCCCTTTAATCTGAAGAGGTCAATAGACACTTTTTATTTTATTTATTTATTTATTTTGAATTATGTTTTATCTAAGAGGAAATGAGAATCAATCTATGCTCAAGGAAAACTGATGGGCAGCTTTTTTTTTTTGTCTTGTTGTTCTTGTTGGTTTTGTTTAATTATTTATTTTTTCCAAAGAAATCAGTGTCACCTGCCAAAGCCTGAAAGCCTATCTTTTTTCTTACTAATCTGTTGTTCGAGGCACTCACTTTGCATACCACAGTACTGCATTTAAATTATTATTTGTACTTTAGATGTAAAAAGATGAAGCAAAATAATCTATATCTCCTTTTTGAGTACTATACCTCAGGAATAATCATTATATAAACATTAAATTAAGTAAAGTCTAGAATATGGCTTTATTTGTTTAGAAACTGAGTGCTTTATTAATCAACTAAAAGCTAATTCTTATATGGTCTCTTCTCTCCTGATGAATTTGGGATTTTTTTGTTTCAAACTTGTTTATTTATTTATTTTATTATTTATTTACTTACAATACAACCTCAAAAGGAGAGAGTGAAAGTTATTCCATGATAGTTTAATTAAAGAAGTACTGAACTATGGTTCAATAAAGTTCTTGATGCAAAGAGAGAAAGGTGGGATCAAATACCTGATTCAAGTAAAGCCCAAATTGACTAAGTGGAAAACTATTAAAATGGTTCCATCACCAGCATCTTTTTAACATTTTATTCTAAATAATAAAAAATCACTTATTTATTTAGTGAAAATTCTTAAATACTGGGGAAGAGGAAGAAGAAGGATAAGAACGAGAGGAAATGGCCACAAACTAAAGCACCAAAAATTCCACAGGAACTTAAGGAAAAATTTCCTGATGGTGAGGGTGACGAAGCACTGGAAAAGGTTGCCAACAGAGGTTGTGGAGTCTCCTTCTCTGGAGATCTTCAAAACCCGCTTGAACACAGTCCTGTGCCACGTGCTCTAGGTGACCCTGCCTGTGCAGGGGGGTGGGACTCGATGACCTCTAGAGGTCCCTTCCAACCTTAAGCATTCTACGATTCTGTGAATAACAATTTTTGTATTATATTTTCTCAATTTTTGTATTATGATTTTCCTAACTGTCCAACAACTGAAAAAAGGAATTATTCACATAAACCTATTCAGGGTTCCCAAAGCGGACCACAGTATCTGGGCAGCAAAGAATTGCCTTTTTAGAAAAGAAATTCCCTTTACTGGCTGAGCCTCAGAACTATCAGAGAATGATTCAGTGAATAATTTATAGAGTGAGCTAAGGAATAACTCATGAAATGAAGGGGGAAACAAAAAGCCAGGATATAACACAGATATAGTTTGTTTCTCTGCCTATTTTTTAATTGTGGTACTAATATTGTGGCACTAATAATATACTAACTGTAGGAATTTATGACAGTGAAAAACCTGAATACATAAAGGCAAACATAGACCTACAAAATGTGGATGGTGACTTTTTGCTCTCATATCCAAACATTTCAGATGAGCATAACAGAAAACTTTTTTCACCTTCTTTCTCTAATGATTTTGCAGGGAAAAAAAGTGTTAAGCAGAATAATATAGTCTTTTCGCAGCACAGATATTGCAACAAAATTAATAATTGCTCTGTGATTTGAGGAATTTTAAACAGCAACTTGATATGCGACTACAGGATTTGCACTCCCAAGCTTTCATGACAGATTGTACATTAATAGACTAAGCTAATAATAACCCCGGACCAATGTGTTTTTGAAATTCATCACAACTACACTTCATTCCAGCAGCTGAAATGTCATGAAACTATAATGTGCTAATGGGAGTTAAAAAATGAACAACTAACAGGAAATAAAATGCTAATATGTTCACTCTGTATAGCATATTGTGAAAGTTCAATGCATATATTTCGTTTCTCTGGAAAACCTTTCAGATGCAGTACTGAGTCTCTAATTTGTGATTGTGTTAAATATATATGTATTGTCTTTTATGTGGCCTATTCAGTTGTGCTGATGCATATTCTGTTTATTAGTAATGACAATTTCCTTGTGTAACATGGTTGTTCAAAACCAGATCTCTTTAATAAATGCATAATGTCCCAAATTACATCCCCAGCACATTTAATTAAATTGTTTTCCATTTCACTGTATCTAGAGTCTCAAAGGATTATAGCAGCTCAAGAGTATTTGATGGAATTTAGCCGAGCAGCTACCTGAACCTTGGCACTGAGTGTATCTTTATTCACCCTACATATTGAAATGCCATCTCCAGACGATGACAAAAGATCACTGTACATCTATCTTCAGCAGAAAAGCTATGAATTAGTAGCTGTTACTCCAATTCAATATACACAAGCATAACACATACATGACCAATGAACAGAGCAGAATTAAAGAAAGAATAAGAAATTCATTGTATTTTGCGGTGATTAATTCATTATTGGTTGAAAATTCACCTATGTTGATGATGAGATCACAGAAGACTGAAATTTATCACGTCCTAATAAGGAGACACAAAAAGAAGGACAAAAAAAGATACAAAATAAATAGGGTATTGCAGACAATCTTTGAATAAGTTCAAGGTTTCGACCCGGTTTGGCATACAGTTTAGGTCTAAAACAAAAGGTCAAAATTTTAATCAACTACTTATGGGCAAAATCAATTAACTCTCTAATTAAAATGTGTGTGCATTTGTGTTTTTTTGGTTTTTATTTTTTTTGTTCCCACTTAAGAACAAGGTTTGGCCCATTATGTTCTCATCTGGATGGATTCCCATGTTATTTCCTGAAGTAGCCTTGAGTATATATTAGAAAAATATATCCTAAGTTTATTTAATTTTATTACTGGAAAGCTTGAATTTGATTACTGTTGTGTTTTGAGTTGAGTATGATTTGATTACTGGAGTAACTTTGTCGTTCTCAATGCCTAACGTCATGGCACATCATGTGTCTAACTATCATTTTGAAAAATAAAGGTAATATTTAACCTTGCTAACCACTAGTTTAAGGTTTGATTTTGTCTGCCTCGGAGTTAAAATTCTTCCTAAAACAATTATGAGTCTTTAGACCGCTCAGGCAAACACTTCATGTGGAGTCTACAGATTTAGTTTAGTTTTGCACTAAACAGGTAAGACTCATACAGCGTTGACATGTGTCTGCTCTTGACATTTATTAGTAACTTAATCGTTTTTTCATGAAACTTGTAGCGAGAGACAGGAAGGCCATCAGAGAAGTGCTATATTTTAACAATTTCTGTAAAAAGAACTGAAGAAATTTATGATGGTATATTTTACAAGATTGTAAGTTCTTTGCAAGTTCTGTCTCCAACCTCAGAACAAAACAATAAGTGACACTAATAATAATAACAACAATAAGAAGGGGGCAGGCGACCTGTGTGGACGAGCCGGGAGCTTGTGGCAATGCTCAAGCAGAAGGCAGCGGTATACAGAATGTGGAAAAAAGGACAGGCCCCCTGGGAGAAATACAGGAACGTAGTCAGGGAGTGCAGAGATGCGACAAGGAAAGCTAAGGCACGTCTGGAAGGCAAGCTGGCAAGGGACGTTAAAAATAACAAAAAAAAATTCTTCAAATACATTAACAGCAAAAGGAAGATCAGGGAGAACGTGGGTCCGCTGGAGGACGGGATGGGCACCTTGGTTACAAATAACACAGAAAAAGCAGAGTTGCTCAATGCCTTCTTTGCTTCGGTGTTTACCAAGGGTAGCCCTTTAGAGCCCCAGGCCCTAGAGACAGGAGAAGAAGCTGGTGGAGAGGAAGACTTGCCCTGGGTAGAGGAAGATTGGGTCAGAGAGCACCTAAGGAACCTCGATACCCACAAATCCATGGGCCCTGATGGGATGCACCCCAGAGTGCTGCGGGAGCTGGCAGATGCCATAGCTAAGCCGCTCTCCATCATCTTTGAAAGATCCTGGAGAACGGGGGAGGTGCCGGAAGACTGGAAGAAGGCCAATGTCACGCCAGTCTTCAAAAAAGGCAAGAAGGAGGACCCAGGCAACTACAGGCCAGTGAGCCTCACCTCCGTCCCCGGAAAAGTGACGGAATGGCTCATGCTGGCTGTTGTCTCCAAACATGTGGAGGATAAGAAGGTGCTCAAGAGTAGTCAGCATGGATTCGCCAAGGGGAAATCTTGCTTGACTAACCTGATAGCCTTCTATGATGGAATGACCGTCTGGATAGATGAGGGGAGAGCGGTGGATGTCGTCTATCTCGACTTCACCCAGGCTTTTGACACCGTCCCTCACAACATCCTCCTGGGCAAGCTCCGGAAGTGTGGGATAGATGAGTGCGCAGTGAGGTGGATTAGGAACTGGCTGGATGGCAGGGCCCCGAGAGTGGTGATCAGCGGTGCAGAGTCTAGTTGGAGGCCTGTAGCTAGCGGGGTCCCCCAGGGGACTGTCCTTGGTCCAGTCCTGTTCAATTTATTCATCAATGACCTGGATGAAGGCACAGAGTGCTCCCTCAGCAAGTTTGCTGATGATACCAAACTGGGAGGAGTAGCCGATACCCCAGAGGGCTGTGCTGCCATCCAGAGGGACCTGGACAGACTGGACAACTGGGCGGTGAAAAACCTCATGCAATTCAACAAGGCCAAGTGCAAGGTTCTGCACCTGGGGAGGAATAACCCCAGACACCAGTACAGGCTGGGGACCGAGCTTGTGGAGAGCAGCTCTGCAGAGAAAGACCTGGGTGTCATGGTGGATGATAAGTTGACCATGAGGCAGCAGTGTGCCCTCGTGGCCAAGAAGGCCAATGGAATCCTGGGCTGCATTAAGAAGAGCATCTCCAGCAGGTCGAGGGAGGTGATCCTGCCCCTCTACTCAGCCCTGGTGAGGCCGCATCTGGAGTATTGTGTCCAGTTCTGGGCTCCACAGTACAAGAGGGATGTGGAGCTGCTGGAGAGAGTCCAGCGCAGGGCTACCAGGATGCTCAGGGGCCTGGAACATCTGCCCTATGAGGAGAGGCTGAGGGAGCTGGGCCTGTTCAGCCTGGAGAAGAGAAGGCTGAGAGGGGATCTAATCAGTGTCTGTAAGTACCTCAAGGGAGGGAGTGCAGAGGACGGTGATGGTCTCTTTTCAGTGGTGGCCCCTGATAGGACTAGAGGAAATGGCCGGAAACTGAAACACCAAAAATTCCATAGGAACCTGAGGAAAAATTTCTTAACAGTGAGGGTGCCAGAGCACTGGAACAGGCTGCCCAGAGAGGTTGTGGAGTCTCCTTCTCTGGAGATCTTCAAAACCCGCTTGGATGCAGTCCTGTGCCACGTGCTCTAGGTGTCCCTGCGTATGCAGGGAGGTTGGACTAGATGATCTCTAGAGGTCCCTTCCAACCCTAAGCATTCTATGATTCTATGATTCTATGATTCTATGAAGAATAGGCAGCTATATAGAGAGGAGATCGTTAAAGGTGGGCTCCTAGGGCATAAGAAATCAAATTTTCATCCTGCTCACCTTCTGCTCTCATCATTGGAAAGGCAGAATGAGAGCAAAGAGCTTGTGCTGTGACTAGCAAGGAGAGAAGACACCGAGCTATCCCTCTCTCCTTCCAGTTGTTCCTACAGATGGTGCTTTCTGGTGTCACCCTACATGCCCAGAGCTGTCCAAGTGGTCAATCCAGAAGATAAAAAAGTTTAATTTCTGGATTCCATAATATATTTTTTCTTAGTCCATTCCCTAAAGAAATTGCATTTTCCCTAGTAAGGTAGTGAATAAATAGAAATGAAATTAATGATTAACTTATTCTGATATGTTTTTCTCTTCTTGTTCAATCAGTGATGTGTTTTCATCCTGTTTCTACTTCTAGCTAAATTTTGATATCCTACAAAATTTCCTACAGTCAACAAGTTTCAAAGTTAGTTTAGTTTCAGTTTGTACTGCACTGCAGTGATCTAGTCTTTCTATGGCCTTCCCTGTGTTGGCACACACACGATTCCACTGAATTTTGTTTGTTTATTTTGGAGACAGATTAATTTTCAGGCAGATCCAGCTGATGAAAGAAGGAAGCAGAAAATCACAATTGGGAAATGGAAGGACAGACTCATTTCATGGTCTGAAATTTGCTTTATTCCTGAAACCCTCAGAACTATTGTTCCTCCAAGAAGAATTGTTAATGTCACGTTTAATGCCAATTTTTTGCTTACTGATTCTTACTTTTTGTTGTATTCAGATTCCATATACTGGTTCGTTTTTCATTAATTTCAGTACATGTGATATAGTCTCTCTCTTGGTATGGTATTTCACTTAAAGACATTTAAAGACTAATTTCTGAGAAATGTCATTACTGCTATTTACCCATTAAAGCAGTATATCTGTAAAGGTGTTTTACAAAGCTCCCATATGTTACTCTTTATATACCTTTCTCAATGGATTTTCTCATTTTGCTTTTAACCTTATTAACTTTTCATTATTAACATTTTTGATGGACAACAAATGGAACTCTGTTAAAATGACACTGAACAGAATATAATTTTCTGTGTTGTAAGATAGATATTGATTTGCCTTCTGAAAGAACTGTATTTACAATTGTTTTCATTATGAAAGGAGAAAATGCAGAAATTAAGCATCCAAGAATAGTAGTGAGATTCACAGTAGTGCAAGAAATAAAGATGCTTGCCTGAAAAAGTGAATGGTTAGAAATACCGCTTGGTTTGGTTGTCTATAATTTGGAACTGAACCTTAGCTCATACAATCTTCCTTTTTTGCAGAAAGCAGAGATAACACCTCAGGGAAGATGCATATTCAGGTTTTGCTCTGATATAGCTTTAGGTTGAAGCAGTAGTATATGCTCAGAGCTGAGGCATTTATAACTATTTCTGGGTGTGTCTAGGTGTTCTAGGCATTACTAGTGAGGACATTGCATAAATTAACATAGAGAAATGTGGAGATTTTGTTATACACAAATTCAAAACTAAGTATAGATTTCTACAGTGAAAAGGAATAAGCTATACGCCACAGTATTTTTGGTCGTGGAAAATTAATAAATTAATTGATTCTCAGTAGAATAATAATAACAACAAACAAGGAGTCTTTTTAAGGTAAGATTGTAAGTAAGAAAACACAGCTGCTGGAAAGTTGGAAGCACTATAGTATATGGAAGTTCTCCAGTTTTCCTCTGGTACTAATTTTTTGAGCAATTTAGTAGCAGCATGGAGCATAAAGGTGCCTTCACTGCCAAAGGAATCTGACTATAGATGTGACAGACTAGCAGTAAAGTTGATCGGATAGCACAGCAATTCCCATTCATCTCCCATTTCATTTTTCTGAAAGGACAACGGTGTTCAAAAATCAGTATGGAGATATTTTGCTTGCCAGCTATTTGCAGATAGTCCTTTCCTGCTTAGGAAATATGATTTTCAATGCTTGTTTGATGATAATACCCTGGATGCGTGCCCATTCAAATCCTTGTGAATATTTCTCACATGATGTATTATTGCACATTAGGAGTGACAAGAACAGACTCTCTGCCTAAAAAAAAATGCTCTATATTTGTTTACATAGGTATAGCTCAAAGCCTTTTAAAGTGAAATGGGCCAGTAAGCTATCAATTGAATCCCTGTGCTACATGTATTTATTTCATAACAATATTGTGGTTCTAATTATTACTGTGCTCCTTCAGAGAAACAACAAGAACAACCAAACAACAATAAAACCTCTTTTTAAAGGCCTTGGATCATGGAACAATCTTTTGTTTAACTAGCCACACCTAGTACCATAGGATCTCTTCGGCTGCACCTATACTGTCTCCACTATTTGCTCCAAGTAGAGACTAATATTCTGTCCCTGGGCAGCTGGTGCAAAGCAGCTTACATTCACACTGCTTATTAGTGCAGACTGACTTTATCTGTACTATATATCATACAGATTGAGTTGTGGATCAGTAGTACATTGCTGTGAGCTTTTATCTGTGCCGACTTGGTGACTTGCTGATCTGGAT
>NW_010583959.1:444005-463012 GCF_000705375.1 Tinamus guttatus | reverse complement strand
GCATCCAGGCATTCCCATTCATTCATCATTCATACAAGTCTTAGCCTTTCTGTTTCAATTCTTTTAACATCTATAGTACTTTATTGTCTTTATAGTTTCAAGCAGTAGTGCTGAGAGTTATTTGAAACCTGCACCAAGCAAGCTTGCCAGGTGTCTATGTGATCAAGGAAGATTCCTGCCGTTAAAAAATCCATGAACAACATGCCTGAAAGATCTTTAAGAGTTAATAATAATTTATATTATGCCAAAGATAATATGAAAACTCCCTCTCAGATCAGTATATTTATAGCTGTGCCATTAGAAGGGACCTACCTTCTCTGCCCTAGAAAGTTATTTTGTCCTAAAAGATATTTTGTCCAAATAAGAAATAGAGGAAAATTAGGGAGTGATTCCAAATTACAGTGTAGATGCCCACAACCTATATCTAGATTTACCTGTAGAGGTATGCTATGAGACAATTTGATATTCTAGAACTTTAAGCTTCAAATCTGAAACTTCTTGGAGTTTGTATACTCTAGTCCTTCCCTGGATGTTGTGGCTATACAGATATGTGGAAAAGTGTTTATAAAAAGTGAACAGGTATTAAGGATCAATATTATTCCCAGTATCATCACATTATGAAGTTACGGCTATGACTCAAATGTACTTAAGATACTCTCATACGAGAAATAGCATTAATTTGGATAATAGAATACATTAGTAATAATATACATATTTATAAAAAAAAAGTTAGCCCAAACAGATTATGTTTATATTAAGAGAGAAAAAAAAGATGAATGCAGAAATTGGTTACCTACAAGTTTATATACATCATTTTTTGTTACAGAACTAGTTCACATCCTCCATAAGATTGAACAAAATCAAAAACTATAACGTCAGAGTGAACCTAAGTGTAAATGCCATTGTTAAAAGAGATAAGAGATTTAGGTTCACTGCGTCACAATATTTTACAGCCTTTCCTCAGATCATGGATTGTCATGACTGTTGTAATCACAAAACTCTCAAGGAAATTACGTTCCACTGCAGAATTTGAGCATTAATCTATACTTTGCTTCTTCTATACTTACAGAAGAAAATATAACTTCAGGGGATTGTGAAATATGATCAATGTATGTTCCAGGTTAATTAGGTATCTGAGATAATCTAGAATTGTTTCTCACTTCAGAAGAAAACACCTTTTCCTCTTGGCCTCTCTTCACAAATTCAGGAAGTATACGGTGTATGAGATAGGTAGGTAACTAAACGTGGGTATCTACAGTGCTGACATTTCCATCTGTAATAGTTTATTTAAATTACAGAGAAAGAGGCAATTCTAGTTTGAATGATCTATCCTAAAGGACGTCTTTCAGTTAGGTCATATGAATCATGTCCTGCTTCTTGTCATAAATTTGAAAGGCAGTCCACAGTAGTTAGTTCAGCTGCAAATGTAAACATTTATTTAAGTGTGAACACAACCATTTTCACTAGTGTCATGAATTTTTTAAAAAAGAAAAAACTCTGCTAAAGTTGAGTTACAAAAATGTTTTTCTGCAAACATAACAAAACAACATTGAGAAAGAAAGTAAAATCCAGTGATTTCGTACTACAGAATTCAAAATAAAAAATAAATTGCAGACACACAATAGTTACCTATAAGAATCAACATGAACTTGATTAGAAAGTCTTTACATACATATACATACACATTATATTAGAACTGGATGAATTATATACATATTATTATATTATTATTATATTGTGTATATATAATATATAATGCATATTATTATATATTATGTATTTTCTCTATATATTATATATTACATATAAATACACACATATATATGTGTATATGTGTATAAATATATATACATATAATCCATTCAGTTCTAATGACATTTCAGAAGAAAAATCTAAATTTATATGGGATCTAATTCAAACTTCAGCTGTTAAAAATAGATAAACATGAAAAAGTCAAAAGTATATTTTTTAGTTTTATTTTTAAACTTTCTTACACTATTGTGCTGGACATGTATCAGTTGATGGGTAGGATGTGATGAATATGGGGAAAAAAAAAAAACAAACACCATCTCATTCTTACCCTTTGTTACTGGTGTACTTCCCATTCATCACAAATCTATACTGAACTTTTTGGTGGTCACAGGACTTATTTTGTTCATATGTACCTATTCATTATATAGACTTTATCTCCCTTGATGATTCCTAAGGAGTCTTGATAATATGCAAAAAGTAGACTACAAATAACCAAGAAATAGACATAGTTCTTTCCCCACTGAAATGAGAAAAGTCTCATTAAATACAGTTAACTGGAGTAATGGTCTTATTGTCTTAATATTTTCATTGTGGCAAGCAAAACACAGTTTCTATGAAGTCCTAAAGAATTTACTGTCACTGTGTAATAATGTAGTATGACTGAGAATTGAGATTAATATTGAAATGAGAATACTATTTGACATCTGAAGTTGTTCATTCTTCTGTAATTTAGGTGCAGAAATACTTTGTTTTCCTAATGCTTTAAATTACACTTCAGACATCACTAGCCTCAAGGTAAGAAAAAGAAACTTAAATATTTTCTGAAGTATATACTAAAGGTAATGAGCTTGAAAGGTTGCTGGTATTATTCTATACTGGTATTATTCTGTGTTGGTATTATTCCCTGGATACTCTTTTTCTTCAGTTCACTACTTACAGAGAACCCACTACATCATAGGCTTAATTTATGCTGATAATTCTACTATGAAAATAACTACGGAAATGTATGACATCACTAGTCTTTTTTGATAGTGTTTTCCATTCACATTTTGGTCATACAATTGACTCAAAAGGCATTGAGACTGTGGTGACTTGGACTTAACTAGAATTACATTTAGGATTCAAATGTAGTAAGGATGAAACATTTGGAAGGTCATCTTCTCCTATTGTGATGAATTTCTCAAGCCATCACTTACTAAAGTATTTGTAAGTAGCAGAAAAGCACTAAAAGAGGAAGGAATACATTTTGTTATAGGGAAGCCATTGTCCTTAGCCCAGTAGTAGTCCTTGATTGTGGTACAGTGCAATACACTCTGATGCAGTCCATATAAATAGAAACCATGGCCCGTTGCCTGTGGTTACTGATCTAGAAATGAAAATAGGAATATGAGGCATTCAAATTTCAGCTCTCATGAAGCAGCACAGCAGCATATCTGAATCTAATTACCTAGTTTTTAATAAAAGTACAGTAGGCATGTTACTCAGATTTTGGTTGCTTTTTTGTTGATGATTCATATATATACACATATATATATACTACTGGAAGAATATTCCAGAACACTTAATCTTATTTTGTTCTAAATAGTGTTAAAATTAAATCTTCTTGGATTTTTTTTCATATGTGGAGGTAAATAAATAAATAAATAAATAAATAAAGGTGGTACACAGAAGTAAATACATAAAACAGCTATATGAATAATAATTACTCATTTGTTAACAATGGGCCTCTACATAAAAAGAAAAAACAATTAGAGAAAACTGAAAACAGTGTAAATTGGGTTATGCAACTTAACTGTATAAAGTAACTCTTCTAACTATGGCAATAATCTATTATGCTGTGCTGCAACTGAATATGTACATATATGCATATCCTATGTATATATGTATCTATCAAACAATTAGAAATCACTGTGATGGGAATATTAATACGACTGACAAATCAAGCTAGTTTTAAACTTCAAAACTGAGTTTCAGTAGAATCATTAGAGCATACTTCTTACTAATAATTAATTCTTACACATGATTAATCAGTATCATTATGTATGCATACTCTTATTCTAAATTAGCTGTGACTATACAATACTGTAGAGCTTATGCGGTAATTAGTGCTGATGGCTCTAGTCCTTGGTGGTTCATTGGTCTTTGGAGGTCACCATGGTCAAGCCTGAGAGCACTTCAATGAGAGAAGAGGCACTGTCTTCTTTCTTCTCTGACTTTTTTCACTTATTTCTGCTACTTTTCTGCTATTTGTCCTCCTCTCCTCATCCCATCTTCTCCTGATACTGCTTATCTTGTTTTTGCTTTTGCCAATAACTTTCTAATGCTTATATTGCTCTTTGGTAAATTTGGTTACTTGGATGTCTCCTATGAGCAACTACACCTGTCTTTTTTTTGCCCCCTTGGTGGTCACATTGCTCACATACTTCTACAAAGTGCTTGTATGTCATATCCAACTATGCCATCGCAGTGCTATGAAGCACATATATACTGTTGCTATTTGCACTATGCTAGCATGTTTATTATGTTCAAGCTCGAGACAAGATAATATTAAATATATACTGATTATTACTGCTACACGGCATATGTGTTATTGGCCACTAGTCTGGCTACCGCTGACTGCCCAAGCATCCTTTGTGGTCATCTACTGAAGATGTGTTTACTTTCCACATCATTACGAATCTACTAAATGCCATTTGCAATAAAGACAAAGATAGCATAGCTCTGCAGCTCCTGGGTCTGCATTTATCCTCTATATTAACAGCAATGAGCCCATTCAAGCACTGCTGTTCATACCTGGGGTGGAAGATGGGGAGGTGAGAGAGGAGCAAACAACAAAATACTCCTATTGTTTTGCATTACAGTCTATCTCGGTGATATGATACGGCCACAAACTGAAACACTGAAAGTTCCGCAGGAACTTAAGGAAAAACGTATCAGCAGTGAGGGTGACGGAGCACGGAAACAGGCTGCCCAGAGAGGCTGTGGAGCCTCTGTCTCTGGAGATCTCCAAGGGCTGCCTGGACGCAACCCTGTGCCACGTGTTCTGGGTGACCCTGCATGTGCAGGGGGTTGGACTAGATGATCCTTGGAGGTCCCGTCCAACCTTAAGGATTCTATCACTATATATTTTAGGAATGCCCCAGCATGTCTTTCTGCTAATACTTCTCAGGACATTCAGATGTAGAAAAGCTAAGCTTGTGAATTCTACAGGGATTAAAGAAAACAAATTTTGGCTAGCTTGGTCAAGGTGGTGACTTCTCTAGATTTTCTGCTTGTTGCTCAAGATGTTTTCACAAAAACATAGGTACATATAAATAGTGAAAGCTATGCAGAGTCTTTGTGAATTATTTTACAATATTAGAAGGACACCCTAAAATTGCAAAATTGAGTGAAATTTTGTATAATTCCGTTGAATTGTAGATGAGGAGATAATTATATAAGTACAGTTCTCAAGATGAATTATGAAACTACTGCATTCATTTATTTTTCTGCTGACACATTCCAAAATGTATGTGTATCATGCCAGCAACCTTTCATCTATGCATACTTGCCCTAAATTAGGTTTACTGTAAATCAAAAGCAAAATAATCATTCCTCATCCCATCAGTTTTTGCTTAGTGCTCATTATTAGTTCATTTTGATATGGACTGTGGAACAAGATTTGCAAGGCAGTATACAGTCTTTTATTTTTACTATGATTTTCATTATTGAATAACGCCATGATCTGTAACAGACCACATTGTGGGAGGTAAACTGTTTTTTCCTACTTTTGCCAAATAGGTGAGAAATGCAAGGGAAAAGATTGAGAGAATAAACATAGATTTAGTTTGTCTACCACTCAGTAAACCATCCAGAACAACTCACTGAAATACAATTCCTGGTCTTTAGAAAGTTGTGCAGTTAAGCTCAGCCTTTCTTGGGAGTTGCTGCAAAATTACAATATATCTTTTATTATGTAGACATTAACATTCATTTCAGTAAATTTGCAATAGTATTCCAATGATGCTCACAATGTTAACAGAACTAGTTCTTTGAGTAGAAAGATAATAGACGTTTTCTGTGTACAAATTCTAAAGAGCTTTTAATAAAATGATGTTAGATTATCCTTAACTCTTAGGAGTATCAGTAACAGAGAGGTGCCAGTTAATTAAAAAAAAATCATCTAAAAATTGTAGAGAGTAAAGATGAAGTGACACACTGAAAAGAAATTCTGCTATAGGATCAGTTATCAGTTTCCACTGCCTTTTACTTGAACAACATGTGAACACACAGGAAAATCTGTCCTATGGTAGCGCTGCTAATAAATCTAAGTGTATGAAAATATCTGTTGAAACAAAAGGATCAACGTAGAGCTGGCAGAAATTGAGAGGCCTTTCTGCTTGAATGAGTATCAACATTATTTTCAGAACTTGTTGATTTTTTTGTGTGTGTCTGCGGCTACATTATACTATACATTAGATTACTGAAAAAATCTGAAATAGTGAAATCAAGTACTACCGTGCAAAATACTGGAAATTAATTCTGCATTTCTGAATCAGGCTTCAGCTTTTGTTGTTATTGATTCAAAAAAACAAGCGTAAATGCAGCTGAGTGAGTTTATAACAGACACACATAGCACCATGTGGCAATAGCAATTTTGACTTTCCATGAAAGATAGATCGCTCCCAGTTAAATTTAGACATCTACAGTGTAAATGCCTGTACCTGAGTCATACTTATGCCTAATTCAGCTCGGCATAAAATAGGTGTTGGTGATGGGCCAGATAAATTTGTACATACCTGTTTCTCTTCATTAACTAGGAAGGGAGGAATTGCTCAGATGTCATTCATTGTTTACACTGCAGTCAATATAGTTAGCTGAGGTTAATCCAGTTCTAGGAGTGTTAAGTATGATTTAGGTGTATGTTTGAATCATGGTTGGAGGTGGAGCACAAGCACTGAAGTTAGTGTCGGTAGACACAGGCTGTGGCTTTAAAGAACAGTAACCTGAAGAACTTCACTGTCCCTGCAGTACTACTGATATAAATTGTGTCCTTAACAAAGTCTATTTCAGACATTACTTATTTCTATAATCACGTATAAGAAGACACATCAAGAGTTTTCAAGGATCTGTAAGCAGCGATTACCTCTCTCCACTACTTCTTTATATAATAATGGTCTTTTTTTCAAAAGAAAAGAAATGTTGCCATCACAGCTGAAGTGCTACAGCTGTCTTATTCATTGTAATGAACTACTTTAAATGAAGAGACTTACTTGTATGAAAAAAGAAGCTATTTCAAGTGGTTCAATAATTTGTATAATTTCTTTTTGAAAATAAGTATTCCTGTCTTGTTTTATATCATGTTCTTTGAGAACCCCTGTTTTCTCCTGGTAGGTCATACTCTTGAGAATATGAAATCCCTTAGAAGACATTAATAAGTCTCTTTTCATAAAATCAATATGAGAAAATACTAAAAGGTGGTAGGATAGAACAGCAAAGAATAGTAATGTCTTTTGTGTAGTCACTGAGGGTCAAAACGGACATTTTAATGATGATAGGTGTACCTGTGTACCTGTACCTGACAGCTGACAAATGGATAGCTTCCATAATATAGTTATTAAATAAATGCTTATTCAAATTTTCATAAATTTGAAAAATATTTTTAAATATAAGAACAAAGGTAAAACAGTGGGGTATACCTTTTTTTCTGTTGCTTATAATTTTTGTATTTTGTTAATCTATATACTTGAATCTGTATTGAATAAAGGGTGACATCTGATTTATTCCAGTGATTTGAATGTGTAGCTTTTACACCCTGTTAAAAGCAAGTAAACAACCTTTCTCCTGTCTAATTGCTTACATTCTGCCAAAGAGAGAACCTTATTCCTCTCCCTTTTGGGAAGAACTGAATATAGAAAGATGCCAACGACAAGGATAGATCACGGTGGCACAGAGAACTGTATTAATGAAACAATTCTGTCTCTCTTCCACAAATAGTGTTTCAAGGAAAAAAAGGAAAAAAAATCAGATATCTGTATCTAAAATGCTATATAAGTGCGAAATGGCAAGTGTAATTTTCAGTATGGTATGTCAAGAATGGGCAGTGCGTTCTCATGGTTAAAATTATCCTTGCCAAACCCAGCTGAATTTATGGCTGAAAATAGTGCCCAAGGCACTCTCTTCACTGACAGAGTTGCAGTCAGTGATTACCCAGGCTGCAGAGATCATACTCATAAAAATGTATAATGTTGCTCCCCTTGCAGAAACATGTAGTTGTATGCTGTGTGAACCATTGTTATAGGGATTACAAAGTTTAGCAATGAACTGGCAATCAGTATCTGTATACAAATTTATTTTTCAGTACTACCAGGAGTAGACGAAAGATAAAAAAGCACCTGATAAGTTCGTTTACTCTTTTTCTTTGGAAATCTCAGGAATTCAATCATTTATTTCTGACTCTGTTTCTTTATTTATTTAATCATGTCATAAGGCATAATCAGATAGCATTATAAAATGTTCATATTTCTTTTTTCAGTGAAGATTGGGGAGGCAGAAAAAGGTGAAGTCAAAGGGTGAAAGGAGCAAAGAGATAACAATGGAACATTTCCAGTGTCTTTTGTTTTATAATATATTGAAATATAGGAATATTTGACCAAAATATTAAGTTGAGATTTAATTTCAGGGTTTAGTTATCTCTATAATAAAAATATTTATTTTTGTTGAAAAAACATGAAAATTAAAAGAAAAATAAAACAGGAATATACAGTTGAGGTACGTTGATGCTCTTTTTCTTCATTAATGAAAAGACTCCCTAAAGAGACCAGTATAGTCACTAGTTTGTATCCCTATTGGAAGCCCCAGGAATGTGATTAGGGAAGACTGAGAATGTACATTACTACTTTTTATATTCTGGCTGCAGTCAATCCAGTTTCATGTTAAGTAGGTTGGCAGGACAATGTGGTGATATGTAGTACTCCTAGGCTACACACACCATGTGCATACAAGACTTCAGTCCCTAGATTCTAACATTCATTATAAAAACTAAATCAAAGGTAACGGACATTAATTTCACTCATATAAATATGCATGCCCAGCATAATGGATTGGAAGCAGGAAATTCTTTTTATTCCTTTGTTTCAAATTTTATTCTTATTTTTTATAGTGGAATGAAACAGCTTCTGTATAGTATAAGAAAGATTTATAGAACAATTACTATATTTCTATTTCTTCACACCCTCCAAAATTATGGATATTGTTGACTCGATTTTTATAGATCTTATGGGAAAAGTTTTTCTGACAGAAAATCATTTACATTCCATTAGACTGTCCTAGTGAAGTTTAGCTGCAATTATTCTCAGTATTACTAGAATAAAATTTGTTCATGTTTATAAACTGCCTAAAATGAACTTGTTCATGAAATTAGTCTGAAGTTACTTTAGTAACTCAGATAAACGTGATGACTTGATCAGAAAATATCTTTTCAAAGCTGCAATGAGTTTTCTAAATAGTTCAACTATAATACATTTTACATACTTTTCAGCACATTTATTAGGTGTCTGTGTTGCTCTTTCTTATTAAAAATCTTTACAGATCTATTAATGAAATTTCATTCTCTAAAGAATAGTAGGAAAAGTGTTAAGATGAAATTTAGATACTGTATAATTAAATTGTTATGCTACTGCTACTCTGGATGAGATTTAGTTTTCTGAAACTCTTCTGAAGTAAACAGCAATGTGTAAAGAAAAGAAAAAAAGAAAGGTTCCATAATTATGATTCGAGTCCTGAAGGGGCATCTGTAATAACAGAATGCATATATAATTATGATTAAAAAAAAAAGGAATAGGATATGGACTAAATTTATATGCACAAATGCTTTCTTCTTTAGCTTAAATTTGTCTATTCATTTTGGCACTAATATTTGAGTTAGTTAGAATTGCAGTTCTAACTCTTCCTATCTTAGTTTAATTATACAATTTGTAAATATGCCTTTTTGTCTGAGAAAATATATATGGATAACAAATACCTTTAAACTTTGAAATATATTACTAATGGCATCAACAAAATTAGTTATGAGATTGCTTTCACCCTGCCTCTGCATTCTAATCCTTCATCACATACCATATTTAAGTTTATTTGCTATACATAGAAATTTGATGTAAATACCTGACCTGCTCCATCAATATGTTAGGACTCGAGAGTCTCTTTAGTATCTTTTGCATATTTATTATGACAAAGTCCTTAATCAGAAGCTCAGATTGCCCCTTTTCTCTCTCCTGAACTACCCTTCAGTTTATAGGATAGAGATCATTGGCTTAATGTGCATTAGCATTTTGTTTAATTTGTTGTTAAATCTGTCTGCTCTTGACTGCACAGTACACAAATAATGCTTGAAGATAGATTTAGTAATTTACTCATGAGTTTTTGCATGCCCGTATTCAGCTCTACTAATTAAGAAAAACTCTAAATTTATAACTGACATGACAATGATGATAACTATAATCAGCAGGTAAATAGCAAGCATTTGAAATAGAGTGCATTGGAGAGGGAAGCAACTGTGTTGTTTCAGTCTGCTAGACTAATTTCATTCTAATTGCTAATGGCAACTAGAATGCTTCAAGGTTCTGAAGCTTTAATCTCTTCTTTCCTTCTTATCTACCTTACACTTCTGTATTATAACCCAATCTACTGATAGATATTACATAGTATAATATATATGTTTCATTCATGAACAGTTTTAGTCAGTGCTGAAAATGGCTTTCCTTGTCTCGCAAATGTCCAAAAGTCTGACTCATTTTATTTTCTGCGTTTTTTTCCAAATGGTTTCTAGTGAGCTTGAATCTCCCACAAAGAGTTTTTCTATTACATACCTAGGAAATTCAAATCTAAATCATTTGCCTTTGTATGATAATATCAAATTGTCTGCTATTTATTTTGTAGCAATTCAGCAGCAGAAAGAACAAATTCACTGATGACTACTATTCATACAGTATGATTGCATATACTGTCTTGGTACGCTGTGGCTGAAAATTCCTTGATTTGTTTATTATAAGACTTTTGCTTTCATTTTAATGGTGCATCTAATTAGAATATCCATGTTTTTAATGTCATTTTTAATCTTGGTGTCATGTTTTAATAGGACATTCATATCATTTTAATATCAATACTTAATATATTGTTAATGTACTACAAATGATTTCTTTGAATTTTGAACCCTTTTAAACATCACTGGAATTATTTTTCACAAGATTATAGCATGGAAATAAACATGGATTATAAGAAATGCACTTAATACATTTCCTTGCGAATATCTTGACATCCACGAAATTTTGGTCTACACTTTTCTTTTTTTTTTGGGGGGGGGAGGGAGGAGTGTATTTGCATGCTTAATATAGCCTGACTTACCTGTTAACTTTATGGGTTTTTTTGTTTGTTTGTTTTTGTTTTTCTTAGATATGGCCACTCTCAATTGGACCAACTCGGAATACTTCCAGGAGCTACCAATGTAATTCTTTTCTTGAAAAAATAGCAAATTTATCTTTTCAATTTTTATTTTATTTTTGCATCTCTTTCACATATACCTACTGCAAGAAAACCTTTTAATCATATAATTAGATTTTTGGTTGTATCTGTTCAATATAACTTTTTCCCTTCAAACCATTTTCTGTAACTCAGGCTATTACATTAAGATATATCCCTGTGCCTCACTCAGAAACAGTAACAAGGCCCCCTGTGCTCAGGAAACATTACAGAGAGCTGGTACTATTTTGAACAACTCCAAATGAAAACTCTTGTGTGTTGATGATGCTTTAAAAAGTAGAGCCAAATTCGTCTTCACTGTGCAAAATCCTCTTCTTTAGAGCCTATCCCTTTTGGCAGCTTTTTGCAAACTGAAACGTCTCCTTCCAAACATAAATATTGGCAGGTAGTATACTGTTAAAGCCTGGAAATGCTTCTGTTGTTTCACATTTGCAACACTCTCTTCAAAGTTTTCGGGTTTATTTTTCTTATAAATCTGATGGTTGCTAATTCACTCCATCGTGAAATCATTGTGTTTTACATTAACTCACTTTACTTTGACTCACTGTTGTATTTGTCTTGCAGCCTTTCAAATCCAAGTTGTTCTTCCTTTATTTAAGAACCTCTAGAAGGCTTTTTCTCATTTTGATCTGATCATTTCTAGAGTCTGGTTTTGACAAAGGGAGTACATATCCTCCAGAATTTCATGTTTAACTCAATTTCCTCAAATTCTGCTAGAATGTATTCAGCTTCTCCTTTTGTCTTTTCTGTCATATTTGTCAGATTCTTTATGCTCTTCAGACTTCACCAGGACAGGACAGTTAGATAACTGATTTGTCCTTTCTCCTTTAGCTTTTAGAGAGAATCTTTAAAACAAGACTGATCTAGAAATACCTATATAGAGAACTCTTTAACCTATCTTTCTTTTGAGCACTTCTGCTTGCTATCTGTGAAGACAAAAATTTATCCTGAAACTTAAAATTACATTTCTAGAAGCTTATGTGGCTTGTGTCTTATTTTCATTTATTATTGTTTCTTATCTACTCTAACTGACTTCTCCAGTTGCTTTGTATACTCCTGATGGCATGTGAAAATTATGTGATAATTTTTGAGAATTCTGAACTAGAAAGAGTACCTTTGAACTAAAAAGGCAAGAGGTGAAGAATGCCTATGTATTACCTCTGTGCAAAACCACCAGACCCTACTTCAAAGCTAATTCACTTTAGCAACAACTTAGTGATTAAAAGCATTGCTCAGGGTAAGCAGTTTCACATTTGAGCTTTTCTCAGCCTCAGGCAGTATTAAGACACAGCTTTCCACGAAAATGCATTGACTATGACAGTGTCTGCTCTTCTTTCCAAATCTTTTCTTCTCTACCCAGGACAAACATTAAAGTCTCCTTTCAGAAGTTATCAGCCTCTTCTAGCAGTTTCCTCCAGTATTTTCCTGTTCTCTTAGAAGTTTAACTGAGCATCTTTTTGCTCTGCTTGTCTCGTATCACTGACCAGGTGTAAATGATAGATCATGAGCAGGGAAAATCTCCAGAGCCTAGGCCAGCCATTGGATGTCCAGAGCTCAGCATGGCAATGGATATGGATCTTAGGAGGTCTGTATTTACCTGGAAACTCATAGGCTTCTACATTTCTGTGAACAAAATGTAAAAGCTTAATCTTTTTCATCGATATGATTATATTTCGGAGACCCATATCTCTAATAAAACGCCACTCCCTTGGAGACACTTCAAATTAGAGGAATGTCCAACCTTCTTAAGTTGACCGATTTGGTTTTCTGTTTATTTTCCTTATTCTTAATTTCCTTTTTGATAAGAGTAATGCCACTTCTCCAGGGCTTTTTCTCAGAATCAGATATCTGTCTTTGATTAAATTATCCTCCTTCCTGCTTCCCTTCCATGTCCTACAAGTTACTCTTTTTTATGCAAAATTCAAATGAGAAGCCCAGTTAGAGATTTTTATCATATATGTAGCTATTTATTTATTTGGATACATACATCTATGTAGCTTATTATTTATTTGCATATTTATCATATCTATTATCATATATGGTGTACTTGTATATATTTGTGGAGCACAGCAATGAACTTTTATATTCTTTTTCCTGAATATGTCAAAATTCTCTCTGTGAAATGATGAATATTCAATTGTTTTTGCTAGTTAGGAAAAGAGAGATTTTTCCAACAAACAGTTTAATAATAACAGTTGCTTTGCTATGCTTGCCACTGAAGTGGCATCTCAGAATAATATTACTCCTCATTTAGGAATTCTTTGTTTATTTGAAAGGAAGATATGTTAGGGTTTTATTCTTTGATTTGTTTTCTTCTAAGATTGTAACTTAAGTATTCTGCTTCTGCAGAGGTAGTATAAATTGTACTTATACCCTTTCTCTGACTGTTTGTTCTTAATTAAATTAACTGAAGATTCTGATAATGTTTATGTCAAGAGAAAATTAAAATGTGGGTAAAGTTCTTAATATCGTTGTTGATCTTATATAAAAAAATGCAAATAGATATTGGGAATTTTTTTAAAAATCAATACACAGAGATGAAAGTGAGAATTAAACAACAACAACAAAAAAAGGTGAAAGAGATAATATAACCAAAGACTATGTATCTGAAAACTATGAGATTTCTTCTACTTGCTATATTCGAAACTGCATTTCATGGAGTCTACTTAACTTTGAAATTGAAATTATTTTAGATTACAACTCATTCATTTGTTTTGGTCAGGATATCGGCAAAGGTAATAAATGAGATGGGTTGATAATTACTCCTGGAGCAGGGATTTATATTTGACTTTTGAGTCACTGATCATTAGTTCAAGAAGTGATTCATGGCCTACATCTCAAGAATACATTCTCTCAAGAGAAAGTTTAAGGTTGGGTCAATAAAGTTCACTTAGCTGTTTACAGACGCCTGGACTTACTTATCTTTTCAGGCCCTGGTTCTTTAGGACCTTTGATACTATCAAACCTGATCAAATTTTCATTATAAATTGTTTAATATTTTTAAGAGAAGTTTGCTCTATAAGCTTGATTTTCTGCTTTGGAGTAAGAAGTCTGAGAGGGAATTTCTTGCTCAGTTTTTCCCACTATAACATTTTGAGTGAAACACTTTTTTAGAAATTTACAGGGTAATTTGACTCTTTGTTATGAACAAGGTCATGTCTGCACATGTAGAACATTTGGCATAGCATATCTTTATCAGGAAACTAGTGAGTAGAAATGGACAGATTTCATCAAGAAAAAGGCCAATTGCTTGATGGAATTCCTTTTTCATCCTCTAGTCCTTGGTAAGGATAAGTGTTTTAGCCTGCAAAAGAAGTAAGAGTGAATGTTTTTCTTTTGCTATAGACCCTTAAAGAAAAGTCTACAGATGTAATATACTTTTGTGATTTATACAAATTTTTAGGTGATAGGTAATTAAAAATTGAGATAAAAGTAGTGCTGCTCTTTTTTTACGCTTCTCAAACCGTGATAGGGAAAGGATGAAACTAAGTATTTCTCTCTGTTTCTCAGGAGCTATTGCCTATCCATTGGTGTAGTGTAAATTAAAATCTTATTTTACTAAAGGCCGCCAGCTAACTCAATTTTCTAACATTTACTATGAGAAAATTATATTAAAAAATAGAATTTGAAATATAGGCTCCTACACATCAAGACAGAGATGATAACTCTTTCTTGATTTTTTCCTCATCATTTACTCTGCAAGAATACATGTAAAATTTGTGCTTCCAAAGGCTTTTTTTGTTTTTGTTTTTGTTTTTGTTTTTTTTTTACTTTTGAGGAGAAATCATATGTTATAATAAAACCAAACATTGTCTCTCAGTCTAAAAGATTGTGATTCCAAAGCATAGTTGCAAATATATACAGTTTTTGCATTTTTGAGGAAAATTACATTTCAGACAGGGATTAGGACTGTGAATTACAATATTATTTTAACTTTTTTTTTTAACCTAAATGAAAAGAACATTACATTTACTGATTGAAACACCTTTTTCCGAAATCTTCTTCGATTTAGACCTTAGCCTTAGATTGTAGACCTTAAAGACCTTAAACTTTTAAATCAGAAATGTTTTTAAAGAAGAAAACACCATAAATTTGGAGCCTGTAATCCATGTTTTCATAATTGGCTAGTACAACTAGCCTCATGTCCTGGAATGTGTAAGAAATTGTCAACCACGTGTTCACATGTTTTTTTTGTGTCATAAAATCTGATAATTTCTTGTTCTTTCTTCTCCATAACTAAAGCTCATTTCAGTGGTTTTGTACAAACTGAAGGTCACTGTTCATATTTTTATTTGATTCTACTACATGAGCGTTACACCAAACACTCAGAACACTACTGAACACTGCATTTATTAATATTTTGGGGAAACCTGTCTGATATTTGTTTACTTTATATCAAATGGAGATGATTTTCATTTAATTAACTTGTTTTAATTCAAACTGTACTTTCTTTAAGATAATTACAGTTTGTTTTAAAACTACATTTTTAAAAATATAAGCTTATTAGTGCAGAAGACTTTACAAAAGACTGCCCACTTAGGCGCATAACCAAAATCTTGATCTTAAGTCATCTAGCTTTTACTCATATAAGAGTGTATGCTACATCTTCAGTGCTTGTATTTAGTATTTTCTCCTGCTTTTTCTAGCATATGCCATTAATTATTCTTTATATATTGATTATTTTACTTAATAGGTACTGCTTAATATAAACTCACAGCATCCTAGTAATTAAAAATCTAAATATGATATCCATTTAGAATTAATTAGTACGACTTATCTAAGAGATTATCATGGGTGAATTGTATCTTGTGTGTCATATTTCCTATCAGCTACTTTTCCTTTGTGAAAATTTTGTTTGGGTAAAATCAGCACCAGTCAATAACACTTGATTTCTTTAACCAATATCATTATTGACCACACACACTAATCACAGTAATACAATTAGAGAAGTTGTATCTAATATTCAGTTCTCTTTGCTTTCACCCTTTCATGTTATTCCATTTCAAACACCAAAAAAAAAAAGAAAGAAAAAGAAAAAAAAAAGAAAACATATTGTTTCCATCATTGTTTATGCAGATAACGGTATTGCGGCTTCTCTGTTGTACTTTTATTCTGCAGGCCCACAGTACAAAACAGATTGTGTAGTAATGCTCTCACACTGTGTTCTATTACAATGACTCCTAGCTCTGTTAAATTAAGGTAACAGGAAGTCCCTCCGAGCTAAGTATTTAAGTTACTGTAAAGTGCTCTTAAGAGAATACACCTACTGGGAATGAGCTGGTCAAGCTACTAACTATTACCCTCATTGAAGCTAAGTAGAACGTTCATTTAAACATTTATTACAAGCTTAACTGTATGCTCATTGGTATCTCTGGAGGAATTTATGTGTGCACACACACACACACACACATATATATATAAAGTCCATTGACTTCACTGATGATGTATATTCATGAATAATATGATGAATAATAATAAAATGTGATTTTCAAATGGAAAATGCCATGATATAAATCTATATAATTATGACATTGTACATTACATTAGCAATAACCTGGTCTTGCAGTTCCAGTGGACAGTTGTAGGAATAATATTTGGGAGAAGACACTTCAACTTATGAAAGTAAACTTCACACGTTAATGCTCATCTAGCACATTAAGGTGTTTCATGCATTCTGAGTGTTAGCCTTTTTGATTAGGTGCCAGCATGTGCCCTTCATCATGGGAATATATATCTGTGTGCTGAGTTAAAAAGGCAGCAAACAACATCAAGAAGTGTACTGAGGTTAGTGTGACAAATGTGCACCTGGCAACTCACTTTTCACCAGCAGAACTATTTATTATGCTTTGCCGCTCACTTTGAATAATGATGGTAGATTGGCCAAATTCAATAGTTTATCATCAATTTCATTTTTTTTTCTTTCTTTCTACAGTAGCATAATCTTCAAGTTTTGAGAGAAATGTCATTCCCGTTCCATGGCTTTAAAACAACAAACACTGTACCCCAAATTCCCTAGAGGAGTCATATTGGTATTTTGTATTAACTCAATATTTTGGTAAAAAAAAAAAGAAAAAAAAAAAGTTGAATGATGTGTGATGTTGAATGATTACCTCAGGATTCTTTCTAGAGAAGTAACAATAATGTTGATGTTTACAATTCTGTATATTGCTTCCAATTTTCATCTATGTAAAGAAACAAATTACAGTTCTGATATTGATTGTTTTTAAATGAAAAGCCACTAAATACATTTCAGCTTCATTATAGTGAATTTTTTTAGGTCTAGTTCTTTTCTAATATTTTAAGATTCTAATGCTAGTGATATTAGTTTGCAGTTTACTTAAAAAAAACTCACTGATGCCGAAATTAGCAGCAAAACTGTAAATAGTTTTAATGGAGCTTTCATGGAGTTTTTACAGTTAGATTTTTTTTTGCCCTTTACTCCTCCTTCGCCAAGACTTTCTTCAAAGCTATAAAACTTCCATCTTTTTTTTTGTTTTGTTTTTGTTGTTGTTTTCCTTTCCCGATCCTAGTCTGACCAGAGAACTAGTCTATGTGTGTCCAGAGGTATTCTTGAGGTGGCCTGATTGGTGTTCAGGAAGATTACAGTAGGTTGATAGTGATTAAAAGGCTGTTACTTAGGAAAAAAAATAATAATTACAGGGAAAAATCTTTGTATCTTCTGGAATTAAGCTTTCAACTTTCTTTTATAGTAGCAAGGTATTACTCTATGTATTGATGCCAGTATACCATTGTCTAAATATTTCACCGATTCTACAGATTGAAGAATGAAGTAATCACTTTTTCAGTTAGAAAATTAGTATCATCCTTCAATTTTTAAACAAAAAAAATGGTCTTGTTCCCCAAATGTTGGAACAAGAACCTCTCACTTCTGGAAAAATAAACGTAAGTATATCCTCCTAAAATTTTCTGCCTTGGATAGGGAACAATAAGCGGCTAGTGTGTAATGAGAACATGACATCTCTCACACGCACACATCAGAAATGGGATATTCTTACTAATGCATGAATCCAGTCTGCACCTACGTTTTTGTTGCTTACTATACTGGTCCTCCTAAAGCAACTGCTCACTTTCTCTAGTGGAAAGAAACTAGTGGAATGTGACTAGGACCCTTGAGAATCTTTTGTCCAGCTAGTTTCATATCAAAATTTATGCAGAGTTCTGCTGAAAGTCTTATTATACACAGCCATTACACATTGCAAATTATTTAATCTGGTGACACAACAGTTAACAGGGAATGCTCACAAATGGATATATTTAAAGTGTGCAAGTGAGCAACAATGTGTGATGAATCATAGAATTCATTTCCTTTGGAAGACTAAAGACCAATAGCTAGGATTGATTTAATCTCACCTAATTTAGATGTCCCCATGCTGTTGTCTGCTTCCTACCTAGTCACCCTACCCATCATACATAGTCAAAGGAAAGTAGTAGTCAGGCTTAGTGACTGTGAATCATCTGATCCAATTTATGCCAATTTCTACTTTCAGCTAAAATGAATCATACTATAATAATACTTTCCCCTCCAACGAGGGGTAGGGTTGTCAATGATCCAAGGTCTAGTTATGATATAGGAAAAGTCTGCTGAGTAGAGCCAGGCAAGATAAGAAAGGAAAAACTGCACACAGAGATAAGATCCATCGAGTGAGGATAGTCTTCAGGCCCATAGGAAGGAAGGAAGGAAGGAAGGAAGGAAGGAAGGAAGGAAGGAAGGAAGGAAG
>NW_010583959.1:388307-443923 GCF_000705375.1 Tinamus guttatus | reverse complement strand
AGGAAGGAAGGAAGGAAGGAAGGAAGGAAGGAAGGAAGGAAGGAAGGAAGGAAGGAAGGAAGGAAGGAAGGAAGGAAGATGTAGACATGGAAAGGAAAATAGGTAGCCTGAAGATGACAACTTGGCAACAGTGAGAATCAGACTGTTGAAAGCAACCAGAACTTAACACTTCACGACACATTGACACCTGTCTGGCCAGCAAAAACTCTTTGGAAGCAGTGAATATGCTGATGATTATACTAATACTTTATTGGTCTTAGCCATCTATAGTTAATGTTTACCAATAAATAATGGCTTTTTAATCCAAGTTACTTACTGTGGAAGAAGTGTTTGTGGAAGAATTGTTTGAAAGCAGGAACTGAGAGAAAAACTAGGGCCTAACCAAAGTTTTGGCATTACAGAAGCTTGCTTGGGGTGCTACACAGTTGCCACTTCCAGGATGGTTGGTATGCACGGACTCAGCTCCTCCCCTGGGCAACATAATCTGCCCTCCTCGCAGCTGCCAAGGGGAGTGACGGAGGATGGAGCGGAGTGAAGACACCGCGGCCAAACTCTGTTGCACTCCCTGTGCTGGGCTGCTGATAAGCCGCACAGTGGCTGTCTAATGGGAGATATATGATAACAAGTCCGGTGCTGAGCCAGCAAAGGTGGCAAATCACTCCTTTCAGATGAACTTTGCTTGAACTTTGCTCATTCTAATGTGAAAACCATACCTCCATCCCAAAAGTTACCCGCCTCCGAGGTACGACCACCCCTCACTGAGCATGCTCTCTAGATTTTCGATTGACTGTACCTTTAAATGAAAGCGAGAAACTTTTTCACCAATCAATAACAATATTAAGTATGACTCTAGTCACTCAAGCTGCGCTTGAATGTAAAGAAAAGTATAAAAGGTGAACTAAGGATGAAAAGTCTAGGGGGGAAGAATCCATCGTAACTCTTGGGTCAGTCGACAGGCTGATCCCCCTTCCCTCCCCTTGCGCTGGGATGCTGCCTGCCTGAGGAGACTCGAGACTGAGAGCCCTCTCCCATCTTCTGGGGTGAGTGATGATTGCACATTTGTACATTAAAGCTAGCTAAAAACCCCATGCTCTAGTAGAGAATTTCCTGTGCTGACATCTGAAACCTGCTTTGTAAATGTTGCATTTGAATAAATCATACTGTTTTTGAACTTGACTACTTGTTTGGGGGGAGGTGATCTGACCTACAGTTGACAGACTGTTCGTGAATCCGATACTGCCAGAGTCGAGCTTATAGGTGATTACGCTATTTGGGAAATCGATTCGCTCCTAGGAAGGCGACTGGACCTACGGTCCACGGACTGTTTGTGAATCCGATACTGCCAGGGTCGAGCTTATAGTTGATCACACTATTTGGGAACTCGATTCGCTCCTAGGAAGGCGATCGGACCTACAGTCCACAGACTGTTTGTGAATCCGATACTGATTTGGTATCTCCTTTCCCGCCCCCCCTCACCACTACCACTACGGCTATCAAACTGCAACATTTTCACACTTACTGTCAGAGTTTCTTTGCATGCCTGGAAGTTGCTCAAGCAAACTTCAAGAAAGGAATAAGAGTTAAAGCTGATTGCTACAGACTCTTACACATTTTTTTTACAGAAAATTTTATAGAAAAGCTATGAAGATAAAGAAAACAAATTGCCTAAATCCAAATCATGGTACTATAGACTTTTAAGGCTCAGATAATCATTGAACAAAGTTAATTGGAGTAGAACCTGAATCAGTTTACTAGGAGGGAAGTTTCAATTTTCTAAGCGTAATCTCCTCAAAGTGTGAGCCAATGCTTGAATTCAGTTTTCTAAGTTTCCTAAGAAATATACTTTTCTTGAACATTAGCTTATAGAAATTTGGTTATGGATGAAGGAAATTGAAGCATCTAACGAGGAGGTAAGTCTCAATAGTCTCGATTGCTTACGTCAGAGGGACAAGATAGGACGTCAGTATCTGGACATCAGTAAAGCATTCAATATATTATTTTTAATTGAGATGAAGATGGAGATTAATGAAGGAATAGTTGGAACAAATGAGGAATACAACAGTCTGTACTGAAAACAACTGCAAAGGAAGGATTTTATTAGGAGGACTTCACAAGAATTATTCATGGATTTGATTTTACCTAATATTTTACTTAGCTAAATGTACTCAGAAAGAATATATTATTCTTGTGATATATACTGAAGACATGAGAGACAGAAACACTATTGTAATGTGGTGCTGGAAAATGAACAGGATGAACTGGAGGATAGAAATAATACAAGTGAGTTAAAAGCGGTAAAGTACAAAATCCAATACTTAGAGACTAACAGCAAGAAGTTCTTTGACAAACTGGGAGTTCATCAGAGGGAGGAGGAAAATATACATATTAATAGATCATAAAATGATTGACTCTTTGTTCTGAAATGACTAGATCCCAAAATTGTAAAAGGCAGAAGAAAATATTCATATTTTTGTGGCCTTTGAAATGTTATCTACAGATCTGTATACCTATTTTCAAGAAAGATACATTCAGAACTGGAAAGAACTGTTCTTTGAAAAATTTGCATAGCCACATAATATAATATTTCTTCCTCTGAGATTCTTTCCTAATTCACAAAGCCAAACAGAATCCCAATGACACAGGGATACCAGAAAATGTTATTGGAGGCATTTGTTAATAAATTACTGAAATAATCTCATGATTTATTAAGATCAATGTTTCCAATTTTTGTCATCAAAAAATCAAAAAAAAAATCTGTATTTTATTTTACTAATATAAAATTAGGCCAGCATCAGAAATTCACCTGATCACTACAATTTATATAATTAAACCTGTTACACTGAATATTGTAACTGAATGAATTGAATGAAGTGGAATAAAATGAATAGTAAATAAAAATACAAGATATGACTGCAAATGTGATCTACCAGATAGAAACACAGAATTGAGTGTCTGTAATTTTTTTTCTTTGTACTCTGATAAACTTGAAACAGGTCATTATCACATGTAAAACATAAATATATGAATTCTAACCTTGATTCAGTACTTATTTGTATTCTGGACTTATACTAGCAAATTTGTTAAGGTTTACTGGCATAAAACTGGAATACTGTAGCAGTGAACTAAGGAAATATCTAGCTAATGATGACCAAATAATTTGCTGCAAGTATCTCCAGTGCTTCACTTTTCTGTGTGAGTTGTTGGTTTCTTTATAGTGTTCTGCAAATATTAGGACTTTAGTGATATAATTTAGCCTTTACTGAAGGCCTTTCAAGATGCATTAAAATGATGGTAAAATGCAATTTACTTGCACTTTAAGATTCTATTATATGATCACAGCTTCATTTCTGATAGTAATTGTGTCCAGTATGTTCTTTTATTATCTGAGAAATTGTATTTTTGAACTACTATTGATGTGAGAAGATGACACCATTTTTGACCTTATATGTAGGATTTTTTTTACTCATGATACTTACTGTTTTCTCTGATCATGTGGATGAAAAAAAATGTTTCAGATAAAGGAATGCTTTGAAAATAAGGTGTATCTGAAGATTATCACCTATCGTGTGTAGTGAATTTCACATTTAAAGAGTTTTCTTCTAGAAGTAAAATTATACATCCGTAATTTTATATTTAACATACATAGAATTCCTAAAATATAACAGGAAATTTTACAATATACTTTACACTGGAACTGCTCTGGGGCTGCTTTTACATACTCTGCCAGGCCATCGTCATCTTACCAGCTGGCACCAGTGAAAAGAGTCTGACCCCATCCTCTTTACACCCTCTCTTCAGGTATTTATGCATATTGACAAGATCCTCCCTCAGTCTACAGGCTAAATGTTTCCAGCTCTCTCAGTCTCTCCACATCAGAGATACTCCAGTCCCTTAATCATCTTTGTGGCCTTTTGCTGTGCTCACTCCAATAATTACATACATCTCTTGTATGGGGAATCTAGAACTGGACTCAAATCTCCAGCTGTGACCTCACCAGGGCTGAATAGAGGGGAAGGATCATCTCCCTTGACCTGTTCAAGGCTCAGGATACCATTGGTCTTTTTTGTCATGGGACATATTGCTGGCTCAAAGTCAACTTGCTGTCTACCAGGACTCTGAGGTCTTTTTCAGGAGAGCGGCTTTCCAGAAGGCCATCCTCCAGCTTGTACTGGTACAGGGGGTCATCACTCCCTGGGTGCAGCACTCTGCACTTTCCTCCATTGAACTTCATGAGGTTCCTCATCTAACTTGTTCCTGACATTTCAAAATAGATGAAATGAATCAGTACTTTGATCAGGGCATGGCCTTCTTTGTCTCTGACCCTCTTCTGGCTTGTGCAGCTTTTACATATTATAGAGTGTTTATCATTTGAGTATTGAAGGAAAGGAAAGTTGTCTGGAAACAACTGGAATCTGCCTGAAAATGCTTCTAAGAGAAGCATAATTATTTTATGGATAAGGCTAGATCAATTAATTTAGAGTTATGAAATTACTGTTATCCACTGGACCTGAAGTAATAACATAAAAAGTTCAGAGCTAATAGTGTTTCCTCTTAAAAAGCAGCAGAGCACCAGTACCTATTTATCAGTAAGCTGTATCTTCAAATGGAGCTTAAGCTGGCATTTTTGTCTCTTTGAAACTGATAGGACAAGTAATATGCATGAAGAATTATTTCATGAAAGAGAAAAAAAAAGAGACAAGATAAAAAACAAAGAATCAAAAAAGCACAAAAGAGAAGGGAAATTACGTACTGAGCTCATGCAACTCTCAGTCTTCGCTAAAATTCTGTGAGCATCTTACAAAAATTTCAAATTAAGAATATGACATACAGGAAAATTAGAAGATGTCATCCTCAATGCTTATAAAAATATCTTAATTTGAAATACATTGGTATTCTTGAACACTATTCACAAATGCAAAAAAAAATCTGCAACTGAAGTAAAATTGAATATCTGTACTAACATAATAATAGGAAAAATGATTTAATATATATCAGCCATCATTCATTGCACAGGTGAATTAAAGTGCTGTAATAAATATGTTGTATTATATCCAAGGTCTAGGCAAGATTCAAAGACAGGATACTCTATCAAAAACAAGAGAAAGGGTATAATTCCCTCTAATAATTATAAAATAATGCATACATATACCATATAGAATGCTAGAATTATAACCTGCACCAATTCTGTGTAGCCTACTCTGAGGCCTATGAAACTAGTTGAATTTTTTGCATAGTTAGACATAATTTAAAGATGTGTCCACCTGTATTATGAATCACTAGAAGGTGCCAAAGTGTGCTAAACAATTCTGAACATGTTCAAATTATGCCCTTAAACTGGCACTGACCAGTTCTCAAAGTTGCACTTCTTTAGTGAGTAGTAAATGTCTGTTTGAAACCTGTGCCTATATACCCTAGAGTATGTGGTTTTCTTGAGCTGGTACTTCTGGAGAACTGGCCATCTCTTGTTTTAGAAGAGCCTTTAACATGTGGCTTTCTAAAGACATGGTTAATGTTATTTTAGAATAACTTAATCATGCATATATTCATGTCCTAAGGTTATTGAATAGCTTACTCTAATAAAAAGTTTCATTAGAAGATATATAAATCATAGAATCATAGAATGCTTAAGGTTGGAAGGGACCTCTAGAGGTCATCTAGTCCAAACCCCTGCACACGCAGGGTCACTGAATAGAAGATATATAGTATAATCTTATATATCTGTATAACTATGTTTTACATCTATATACAACAGTATAGCAGCATGTATATCTATATGCAAACATTAAAGCCTTGTGTATTTATAAATACACAAGTATACATATTATTGTAGGTAACGAAATTGTGCTAACTACTTCCTATTGGTTTCTGTTGGTTATGTCTACATCATTAGTATGTTATTGAAAAGAAAATGCTTTACAACAGTATTTAATATATTCTATTGTCATAACTGCAGAAGGCCCTATGGCCAACTGTTGGAAAAAGAAAAATAAAACAAGGAGAAAAGCTGTGTTCTGTAGTTTAATACAATTAAAAACGTTAATTTTTATTGTATATACTTGTACAATTAGTTGACTAAACCTTAATTAGTTTAATGGAAAAACTACCAAAGGTTTCCAATTTTGTAATTAACATTTAATTTGTTCTGAAAGGTTTAACCAACTGACTAAGTGTGTCTAAGATGAAACAAGAGATTTATATGTGTCACTGAAAAATGAACTTCAGCCAGACTGTTCTCCTTCACATTTTAGGCCCAGTGTTTGGAAGCAAGTAATTTTTACGCCTTTTAACAGCCTCATTTGTACTTTGTATTGCATATAAAAAGTAATATAAAAATGTTTCAGTATCATCTAATGAAACTTAACAAAAAGGAGTTATAAAGCTGCCCATCTTTCAAGAAAAAAAAATAATTTATCTGGGATATAAGACCTGATATAAGGGCTATTAACTGATCATTATTTTATGCTTCCATTATTAATAAAATTAATACATTCAACAATTTATTCTTATACTAGTTAGCTCTCTGGAGAATAAGGGTTTTTTTTGTAATTTGTCATCAAATTAATATGGATTCCAGATGAGCTTGAGTTATCCTGTTATAATTTCTTTCAGTAATTGCAACCAGTGAAAAAAGATTTGAGTCAGAATGCAGTTCATATGGCTCTTATAAACACAAGGATTTAAATTTTCCTTTTTTTTTTTTTTTTGCAAGAGCTTAAATACCACTTGCTATAACGCGGCCATCACCCTCTCTGCCATAATAGAATACTTTGAGATTAAGAACTGTTTCACTACAGTTATTAGGTCTGAATATCTCTTATAGCCTTTAGTCCACATCTTCATCATCCCTTTTGGGAGTTGCACAGAGCATACTCAGTACAGTTAAATAATTAATACGTTTAATAATTTGGGGACTCTGAGGCAACTGAATAGATAGCTCTTTGGTTGCTTGGCAACTGGGCTGATTTGCTCCTGCCCTCCCAGAACTGCAGCACTTTGTTCTCCTAACTCTTGACCTTAAAGCGTTAATAGTGATAAAGAAATCAGTAATAAATAGTGAATTTCAGATCTTGTGCCTAATAACACGGGATGCCTATGAACCTTCTGTGACTTGAGTTTCCAGCCAGAATTACCTTTGTAAATGTGATCTGAATGGTTTATTTTTCCCTCAGACATAAACAATATTTAATATTCATTCTACAGTGCCTTTTTTTTTGATGCAACAACTACTGCTTTTTCTTTCTTATTATTTAAAATACCTGTGCATTCCAGTAGTGCCAGCTACATGAGTTGAATTTTGCACAGAGTATATAAAGCTTAATATTACCATGACATCAAAAAAAAAATGCTACCACAGCTACCAACAAACCTTTTTTTTTTTTTTTTTTTTGGCATGGGGAGGGCATGCCTCAAACTTAATTTATTATTTTTAACTATTTTTTTTCTAATGTATTATTTTATTATTTTGTTTCTGCTGTCCATCAAGCTCACCGGAGGTTATCTGTGTCCCAGTTGTTCTTTTACTGTCCCTAATACTTTGTTTCTATCCATATAGTCAAATGACTTATATCTGAAATCAGTAGTGATCCTAGAATCAGTTATTTCGTACTTTCTTTCAGTTGATGGAAATGGAGATGAACAATCATTACACAAGGATGAATGCCATGTCTTTCCTACATGACTGGTGCTTATCCTTCTTTAACTATCTATAGAGTTTTCTCTGTCATTTTTTGTCTCCTTACTTGTCTGGGTTACAATATTTCTAATTCTAACATTATTGCTCTTTTGCTATTACCTACATGGTGTAAACCATAAACATTCACATGTTCACAACTATAGCCACATTCATTTTCCTTCAGTCATTAGGTGGGCCATCAACGTCACTGTGATGCTTCTCTCTATGTATATAGTGAAGAGAACTATTTTCAGCCCTCTCATTTCAGTGGAATCATGTGCTGACTTTGTTAAGATACAAGCCAAGTATATGCAAACCATCTTTTCCCAAATATTATGATATTTAACCCCTTTTATTGGCAGACACACAAGTTTGCCAGTAGCAGCATATGCTATATTTACTGAGTGTGCCCTTATGGCTCCTTGTTTCTGGAGAAAGTGAGCTGCAGGGTAAATTAAAGTCCAGTACTGTATATTTAAAACTATACTTCTTCCTTCCCCAAAGGCTAACTTTTGTTTGGGTCTAGCAAATGACTGTTTGTTTCAATTAGGCATTTAGAATGGTTTTATTCCACATGCCCAGATGGAAAGCTCTTTTTAGCAACTTAATGCATCTTGGTAACAGAACCGATGTATGATACTTGTTACAGTTGTAAAATATGTATGTATATTAAATTAAATATTATGTATTTTGTTAATATTTCAGAGACTTTTTAATACAAATGTGATACCTTAATTTTAAAGGAAAAATACCTGACTATTTTGATCAGTGTAAAAATCAGAGTACATAATTATGCTTCAGACAGGAAGTTAAAAATTGGTTAAAAAATTTCACAGTTGCTATCATATAGCAGTGTAAAAAAAATAAGTTGGCTAAGCTAACCTCACTTTTTTCCTGGCTTACATTTCTTTAAACACATTCAAATGTGCAGCTATACGAGAAAATTATAGGAAGACAGCCTGTGAAATATACTAAATGTAAAAATGTAAATGTAAAAAATGTCTGAATTATAAAAGCAGAATAACTATCTGCTTATCCACATTAATAATTTGATACCCTTAGTTTTGGCAGAAAGTGGACTGATTTTGTTATTTTGAGTAAACAGATTTTTCCAGGCATAACTCCTTGTGTGATTAAGGATTAATTATTTGCATTTTTTAAAAATCTGTCTAATGCTTAATCATTAGATTCAATATATTAACCAGCTTTCTGACATGTGTCCCACAGTTTGCTCCCCTGATATCTGGAACAGAGCACTTGGTGGAGCACACTCTTACCTCTAACTTACCCAGGTTTCCCTTACAAAGGAGGTCCTTGGAAAGGAAAGGATTCAAGGTACTGCCATTTCTTGTACTAGAAGTTTCTTTTGGTGTACCCATATTTCTATATTATTGTCTTTGTTCTCTTATGGATAGAGAAAACTTTGACAGCTGCATATATTTCAGAAATTTGACTGTCTGAGCTTAAAACACAAATGCCCCAAGGCAGCAACTATTTAGTTAGGTCAAATTAATTCAAATTAACGTACTCAACATTCTTATTGTATAACTTTTCTCAATATTGTAAATCACATAGCCTATCTAGAAGAGCAGTGGCAAATTAAAAGCCAGCTACAGTCCCTTTTGAAAGAAATCTACACTTATATATAGATATAGCATAACATCTATATATCAACACTTATATAGAGATATAGCTTTATATCTCTATATATATTCCACTGAAATTCATCCATTTCTCTATCACTGATATGATCTTGAAAACATAAATACATGTCTTTAAATACACTTGTGTGTCAATTAATCTTTAACAGTGTCCATTTCCAAACTTTATTTTCTACATGGTTGTCTCAAAATTGGATATCAACAGAAAGCAGTCAGTAAATATGTCCATTCTGTTGCATATTTTAAATATTTGAGTGTCCCTAAGTTCAAAACTAAAAAACACAATCTATTTTTCCCTGGATACAGGTCAGTGTAGTAAAGCAGACAGAGAGAGGGGGAGACACCTAAGGAATAATGACTTAACTACTCATTTGTAAAATAAAGCAGAGATTTTATTCTCTAGGAAATAATCAATATTTCTCATAATTATTTCCTTGTTTGATTCCTACTCCTATTATTTACCCTTTTGACGCATAAAAATAGATATTATCTTTGTCATTCTTTGTTTCTCTAAGCTAACCAGTAGTTATAAATTGGATCCCAACAGTAAGAAAAACTGGAGAGAGGGGCTGCTTCTTATTTTTTTCTCCTGCCATGTTCACAGCTATAAAGAATGGTAGAGAAGAAGGCAGTTGGTTTTACTTTCCTCTCCATTCCACTTTAACTTCAGCTTATCTGCCTTTAAAAGAAGAGCTGTCTTAACATACCAATTATGTGAGATTAAACAATAGTTTAAACAAAAGATTTAGGACTGGATTTATTGACTCTAATTTAAGCATGTAAATGTTTAAGTCTAAACAAGCCATACTGCAGCAAAAATGGACAGCTTTGCAGTGAGATTCTTCCCATCCTGAGAAAAGCATCAAAATCACATCAATCATGCTCTGTGTGTGGGGAGTGCTTCCTTCTCTCCATTGAGTACAAAAGGGATGACTAACTAAGACTTATATGTTACACTCCTCAGGATTCAATTAGGTGAGACAAACTTCGGTTTCAGAAGTATGAAAGCATTTTTACAAATCTAAAAAAGTCTAACTATCCTTAGATTTATACGCTGTAAATACACCACACTGTTAAATGGACAAGTGAAAAAGGCAGCCTTCTATGCTCTCAGTAGGCTGTACTTAGGCTTAACAATGCCTAAATATCTGAAAGAGATCATTCTTATAGTATCAAAAAATATGCTAATTTCCTACTGCATTTTTTTCCAGATGCATGTTAAATTTAGTAATGCTTTCAAAATTAACTATGTAGAGGGAGCACACTGGAGTGCAGACAAGGTCATGATGTTCTATCATTCCATCAATAGTAGTATAACATATGTGACACCCTTTCGGGCTTTTTAGCAGGCAGCAGCAGATCAGCAGCAGATATCTGGCCATTAGGAAGGAGTGTGACTAAATGTAGATGTAAAATTTCAGAAGTAAAACATTACACCTCAAATATCCATCTGGGATTTAGATCACAATTATGAAACTTTTTTAGTAGAAATTGACACATTGCAATAGTATCTAGTAGCTAGGCCCTAATGATTCAATGGTTTCAGTTTCTTTATTAGAAACATGATTTTGAATCATCAAATGGGCTTACATAGCTCACATCAAGTCTGTTAAACCATCAGAGTCCTTATGAAAATCTTCTGTAGTAATCAGTAAATCATTGGAGACAAGATATATGCCAATGGGATCCTGGCTTGCATCAGGAGGAGCGTTGCCAGCAGGTTGAGGCAGGGGGGCCCTCTCCTCAGCTCTGGTGAGGCCACATCTGGAGTATTGTGTGCAGTTCTGGGCTCCCCAGTACAAGAAGGACATTGTGCTTCTAGATGATCTCTAGATGATCTCTAGAGGTCCCTTCCAACTTCAACCAGTCTGTGATTCTGCGATTCTGTGATTCTGTGATTTTATTAACAGTACAGCCACTCTTCCAACAGAAAAAAAAGGTGCTTGAAAGCTCAGTGTCATGCTAGAACATACTCAGTGGTTTACATATACTCCATAAAACATATTCATTCATATTTTTAGTATCACCACTTATACTTACAAGTAAACAACTGACTTTACACATACAGTATATTATTTGTATGTAAACGGATAATGCCAAATGTTTTTGTATGGTTTCCTAAGTAACTGGTAAGAGTACTAGCCAAATAGTAGGTAAGTTAAAATATACTTCATACGTCTTCATATTTCTTTATCAATCATAATTAAAAGAATAATTAAAAAAAAATTAAAAAGATCAGCAAGCAAACTGGTAATAGTAACAAGATTTTCCTTTAGCGACTAAATTTTATGAAATTGTGCCTAATTTCTTACTTCTATTCTTCAAGCAGAAAGACTATTCGGCTTAAAGGAATGTATCACCGGAGACGTCATTAAGAGTTAAATTTCAGCAGATGGTTGCACAATTATTTTATACATTGAAAAAGAGGATGTTTAAATCTTTAGTGAAATATACTCAGACCTAAAAATACTCATCAGAGGGAAAAAAGATTCTGTCCCTCCTGTCCCTCAGGAGGGTTCTGTCCCTCCTGAGCTTATCAATAAATGAAAAGCAAAACTAAAACTCCTCAAAAGAGAAGCCAAACTGCTGGATTCCTTTAATGCCAGGAAAAATCTTGTAGTCATGTCCCCCTAGGAAGGTTAAGGTAGCCTGAAGCATACTGCCCAAGGCACTGGTTCAATCTTGCATCTCAGAGGTCCCTCTTTTGGCTTGAAGTATTTAAAATATTTTTGTCAAGTAGCTTAAAAATGCATATTATTTTGGAACACACTTGAGAAAATGAAAAGACACAGCACAACAGTAAGGATGCATACTACATATGTAGTATGGGTGGAGATGGGAGGAAGAGTAGAGGAGACTGCAGATTTACAGGACAGATGTGGAAGACTTGGACAAACTGGGGAACTCATGTGTATCTGTTGGTTCATGAACTAGTCTCTATACCAATACAAAATAAAGAACTTGGGGATTTTGTCTGCGCAGTGACCTAGCTGCTCAGTTTGGAAGAGATCTGTGGAGTGATTTAAAGCACATGCGGTGTGGCTGTCAAAGGGAACAGAACCTTGAAGGGAAAAACAAGTGATTCAGACTGACTCATTTCAGTTTTTAGATTTAGGACAGTGTTTAGGATTTTTGACATTATTGCAACCTTCAGTACACCACAACTAAACTCTGCATTTTTTCACATGATTTGCTGAATAAGGGCAGAGTTTTTGGCCATTAGTAAGATCATATAAAAAAGGAGGAAAATCAGGCTGATAGACTCAAAGTATTATTTTGTTTTTAAGTAGGAAACAGCAGGCATTTTCTGTCGCTAGTTACAATATCGAAGGAGCTTCAAGCACAAAGCCATAACAACAACAAACTGTTCTCTTTTTTTTATCTGCTGCTTTGGAATAATTTAATTGCCAGGTGCTACTTATTAGTGTGTTCATCAGTAATAAAATGCCTTTCTGCACATGCAATGTAAATTATCATTCTCAAAGCCTTTGTCCATCCAATAACAGTGTGCTGTAATTCAAGCACACTGAATTACAGCACACTTTTTTTTTTTTTTTTCACCATAGACACCATCCATACTGCCATCACTTTTTAACGACTGTCCCTCATTATTTGGTGGAACAGCAGGATGTCAATCTTATCCTTACTTTTTAGATATTTAATAGAAACAGACACTTACTGTTCATCCAAATTATTTCCAAAACTAAATTAAAAAGTGTCATTTTGATTCCAACCAGATGTCTTTAAGGAACCATGCTGAAATGGCAGCTAATTTTAGAGATAGAGAATTCACCTTTTTCATTAGAAAACAAAGAAACCAAAAAAAAAAAAAAAAGACAAGAATATTAGCACTCTGCTCTACTTATCTTACACAACAGACTGATAGCATAAATGATAAAAAATGTTTTAGCAATATCCATTAAAATTGAATTTATAAATATTTTAGATTTCTATAAAGGTAATTGGTTTTCATCTACATTTCCCCAAAATACTGCATGTTTCTGCTTTGATATTTTAACTATATGTCAAAACAGCACAGCAAGGAATTTCAAGTGCTTTTGGGTGAGGAATAAGCATCTGCACTTCTGCCAATGATTATATATTCAAAGTTAACAACATATATGAACTTTTCCATTATTTAAAGCATATACTGATATGTTCACATGTCCAAACACAACTTTACAGTTCCAATTAAAAAAAGGAATCTAGTCCTTCCTCCATGTAGGAAAAAACAAATTCTTCATTTCTACTAAAGCTGAGTCATTGTGAAGCTGAAATGGAAGATTTATTGAGATCATGAGATAAGAAATCATGGGAATATGATTCTGAAAAAGAAATGATTATGAAGAATATTGAAACCATTGAAAGAATAAAAGTACATATTGTTTTATTGTTTAGTATTTAAATGAAGTACATAAAGAACCTATATTGAACAATTTTGGATGGACTATACATTTATACCTTAAACAAACTCTTGGTATTGGAAATGAATTCCTATAGTGAAAAATCATTAAAATGGCTTCAATACATTTTTGGTTTGTGCCAGCTAATATTGATATGTTTTCTAAATATGATTCAGGAATGACCAGAGATCTTTTGCAATAACTACTTTAAATGTGACTGTACTACTCTGAGGCTATGAGGCTTAAGTTTCCTGGATACAGGACTTCTTGGGTTCATTGACCACTATGCTACCTTCAAAACACAGTCCAGAGGAGTATGTGACACCTCTAATTGGTAATAAAAATGTTATGACTGTATGTTTTCCTTTTTTTTTTCTTTTTGTTCTAATTCAGTTACACAACATCATCAATTTTGTTTAAAAAAAAAGGTTACATGCAGTAAACACAGAATTTTTGCATTTTTATAGAACTCTCATTTGTTTTCTATTTTTTCTAATAGAAAACAAATTACATTTAACTGAAGAAGATAAGTTACAACAAAATAGAGGAGTTTTAGGACGCACATTTGACAAACACAAATTGAAAAGAAAGGAAAAAAAGATTGAATTCAGATGAGATGCATTTCAAAAGTTCTGATGCACTAATTAGGAAGATATATCAATGCTTAACACATCAAATTACTAGAATATATTTTCATTTTAACAAGACAATTCTCTATCATCAGTAGATATCACCAGTAAAACAATTCTAACTTGAACTTTTATTTTAACAGGCAACCAATTATATGAGGAGTTCTCTGAGAGATTAGTTATTCTTTTATATACCTATCTTGCATAGAATACACATTATGGAAGGCCCAAAAGAGAGCTCAGTAAAGCTTGCATTGAAATTTCACGTTCTCAAGAGAGTTATGGGAATACAGGCTGATATTTGGCAAGTGCTTCAGATAATCAAAGCCACTCGACTGTGAACATAACCATGCATAATTTTTTTGGTAAGTGCCACGATAGCTTTAAAAGACAAATACTGATTGGTATTCAGTTATTTTCATATTTATTTTTATAGGGCTTATAATTATGCAATTTGATGGCTCACATATCTCTTAAATTATGGTATTTTGCTCGCTATATATTTTTAACAGAAATGTAGTTTTCATTTTATAAAGAAAATTGTGTTTAAAATCAACCCTTAAAATCAGCATCTAGCATGTCCCTCATAAAGGACAAGTTATTTGTTGCTGTTAAATTAAGCCATGCATGAGTAAATTTTGTCTACTATTTGCATACACAGTAGCACTATATAAGCAGTCCTAAATGAAATGAAAATGTATACAGACAAGATAGAAGAAATCAATAGATAGTTGATACAAATATTGGCAACTGGATTTAATCATGAGTTAACACAGCACAGAAAACCTTGGAATACTCTATTTGCATAGGGTCCTGGGTTAAAAAAAAGGATTTTTTTTCTAACTGAGAACACATTTGGTGAAAACAGAATCCAAGATGAAAGAATTGACTCACATTCGATTCGAGCTATAAAATCTTGTAATTTGATATATGTAACCTAATTTATTTTTATATATTTATGTAAGTTTTTATATATTTATGTAAGTTTTTAAATCTCCTGGATCTACTGTTATGTTTGCATAGTAATAAGTAACGTTATAACTTATTATTGGTTTAGTCCTTAATAATGATTGAGATTTAGCTTTGGATATAAACAGTAGAAGACACAAGCATAATCAAAATAGTCTTAATAATAATATATATATATATATTTTTCCCTGATCATTTGGACTGGATAGCAGTACATATGATTTGGGGATAAATGACTGTAGTGATTGGAATAAACTACAATTTCCCTTATCAAATGACAGCTTTCCCTTGTAATTCCCAAAACACACCACAAATTCTAAAGACAATCAATACTGTTTTGAGAGAAAAATATTAACATTTTGTGTCATGATTATATAATGAGTTTCAGAATGACAAGATATCCTTTGAGAACAACATTTTCTATGATGTGTTTCTTTGATGCTTGCATAATTCATTTAGTATTAGAAAAAAAAACAGAGAAGACACAGGTTTTACACACTGGAAAAAACTGGGATGTGGCTAAGCATTCTTGGCCTCAAGCTCATTGTTAACTCAAGGAAGAGATCCAACACCCTTGCAAAATGCAAAGTAATAATTCAGTGAATATTTGAGGAAGAATAGCTTCATGATTTATATATGCATATACGTAAAAGACCTAAAATCTATGTGAGGACTTTATATGGCTCTTTAGAGAGAAAGGTGTAGCTACCACTCAGTAAAAAGTATTCTTAGCTTGTCTTGTTATCAGTCAGCAGATCAGAATAACTGATCTTAGTAGCAATTACAATCTTACAAGTTGTGCAGAACTAAGAACTAACTACTTAAAAACTACGCAGCCACAGAAGAAAAATCTAGATACTTTAATCTTTGAAAGATGTTCACAACTTACCCAAGTTGTAGCTGGAGACAGAATTCTATGAAAGTGGGGGAGAACAAATACAGGATAACACCGTTAGGACGTAGTTGGATACATAATGAATGCAGCTAGATGCCGATGAAATCACTATTTGCTTCTATAGCCATTTGTATTGTCATGCATCTACACATTACATTCCTTTCTGAGTATAAGGATGCAGATAAACAGTTCTGGAGGTGGATGGGAAGTAGTCCATTAAAGTTACTTATTGGAAATCCCCAGTTTATCAAATTAAAGTCACAGTTTTACACAAAGCATTCATCAGTAAAAATGCAGGGAGAAATAAACAAGCAATGCCTAACATAACTTATGTCATTTTTAGAGCAAGTGATTATATTTTACAATGATGACATGATGTATAAGTCTTCCTGAACGCTCTCATGCTATTTTCACTCTCAAACCTGCCAAAGGAGGTTTTAAATGCTTTAAATCATTCTGTGAGAAACCATGCAGTTTACAGATATGGAAATATTTTATTCAAATGAATAAAATGTTTTGGATGGATTTTATTGTGTGAAAATATGTAGTTATAATTGACAAAAGTTCTGCAATCTTAACTACAGGAAGCTCTCCCAAATACTTGTTATAACAAACACGAACACAGAAACAAAAACCTGACTTTCAGAAAGATGCAGTGCTGCCTAGAAATTGCAACATAAAAGCTGACAGATCCCAAGATGCAGCTTTATTTGGGCAGAAAAGATACCTGAATAGTGTACATGAAAAATCTAAAAAAAAATCTAAAAAAAATCTAAACCAAAAAGTGAAAAATATTTTACCAATAATCCTCAACAAAAACGAAAATATGATGTAAAACAGAAAGCTCCCTAAGATAATTTTTGCCAATTTCATAGACATCATGGATTAAAAAAAAATACTGTGTTTTATCAAATTTCAATTTAACAAAGAGAAAAAAAAAAAAGGTCTCTTTTTATGGGCCACATGCATGGATTAGTAGCTTTTGGTTGCAATATTAAATATATCTCTGGTCCTGCTTAGGACTTCACATTCACAGGGGTATGGTTTAATTGACAAACTGAGTTTATGGCTTCTTGCTTTTAAGACAAAGCAAAATAGCATTTCTAAATTTAGAGTAATGCTTTTGCTACCAAGACTAAAGCTTGTGTGAAGACTGGTGAGAATATACCTTGTCCCTAACTTATGGGAAAATTTTCCAAAGTAGTACCTTTCCAAAATAGTTCCTTACGTTTCCCAAATAGTTGAGAGAGACACTTTCAAAGCATTCTGGAAGATCATCCTGCCCACATAACTTAGGCCTGAATTTGGAAGAACACAATCCCCCTTTGAAATCCTGGTAAAACACCTCCCTCCCTGTTACTTAGATGAGGAAAGCAGACATTAAATTAGCAGAATGCTTCATTGGCTTATTAAATTTAGGGACAAATTAAGATTACTTTGGACAGCCTGGGCCACACGCAATACATAAATATCTAGGATGAAATTACCATATGAGGGGGAGAAGAATGATGACAATGTTATATAAAATTAAAATCCTATCAATGAATCTTGGTTAGAAGTATCTTGAATTTTGTTTCATGGGAAGTTCAAATCAAAAGTAGGCTTCTAAATTAGACTATCAGAGATATTGTTTATTAGGACTTTCTGATAATAATATTGCGGTGGAGAGTAAGAGTCAATAGAAACAAAACAAAATGACTTCAGAACCTATTAACCTGTTTTTAGTAGTTAACTTATTTTTTCATTCTTTAAATCCCAATGTCAATGTTTGGAATAAGATTATAATGTGAATGTGAAATGTGTTTTCATTAATACCCAATTCCTTCTCATCTAATATTTTAATATTAGATCAGAAGAGGAAAAAAATATCAACTATATTACAAGGTGGTTCTGTTTAACTTTGAATGTTACTATGCCTATGCCTATAACGCATCTCCAAACCTATCCTTCATCATGGAACATTTACTGACAGTTCTTTAAAAGCAGCAACATATTCAAATCCAAGTAATTATTCTTGCAAAGAAACAAGGACTACAAGTATTATAATTTATAATAATTCCTTAAAATTCCATGACGGAAGGAATGGCAATTAATGCAACAGTAGGTTCTATATGTCAGGAAGAGCATCTGCAGTAAAGGTAAGATCGTCAAATTTACACAGAAAAGCACTTTGTATGCATGTAGTAACACTCAGTACAAGGGAAAAAAAAGCTTCTTTATTCAGTGTGTTGTGCGTGTTGTCTGTTTTTTTATGCAATACTTATTTATTCTCTTTCTGGGCAAATCCCCTCTTTTACTCTGTCCATTCAGGAGAATATTACCTGTCACATATCAAGATCAAAATATATTCAGTAATTCAGTAATTTATTCTTTAACAATGCCAACTTATAAAACATGGTATTATTCATTTTAGAAGCAGAAAATTGCCCTTGATATATTTGTAGAAATATTCAACTCATTCAAATTCTGTTGTTGCATATTTAAGTCTTGCATTTGATTAAAGCTCTATTAATCATTATTAGAGATTTCTTCATGCAAACAAAAAAGGTATTTAACTCATTTAACTTATAATTGTCCACTAATTGACCAACAAGTGGTTCAAAGGACTGTTAAATAAGTGCATGAGTGTAAAGGTAAGTATACTGGGAGAAAAGCTTCACAGTGCTTAGTTTTCCTTTTATATCACTATATATGTATGCACACACATCTATCTATCTATCTATCTATCTATCTATCTATCTATCTATCTATCTATCTATCCGTACATACCAATGTCAATGTTTGGGATAAAATTGTATCATTTACATGAAATGTGTTTCATTATTTATCCAGTTCCTTCTCAACTTTAATGATATCATACCAGAAAAAAAAAAAAGGAGCAGTTTTGCTCTTTCTTATCAACTGGCCCTGTGTGGCATGACTGTAGGTTTGTATCTCCTACATTTTCTCTCACATTTACACAGACTGTGTCTGTATTTTGAAATATATCCTCCTATGCACTATCACAGAAAAAAAAAAAGTGTAACAGTTTTATTTTGGAAGCAATATTATTCTGTCTGTATTTCTGATGAAGTGACAGATTTTTCTATATTTTGACTATTCTCACAAAACAAAAAGAAAAAAAGAGAGTAGCTATATGAAAATTTTGTATCATAGAATTTATTTGGAAATGGTTTTCTCTTGGTTTTACATTATATGTAAAGACAATATATGATATGTCATTATTTAAAAAAAAAAAAGACAGAAAATTTCTGAGCTCCTCACCTTGGTTGCCTTTTCTCCAGCTATCTCATTTCTGAGCTGAGTGAAACGACAGATTCTTGTGAACTTGCATGAAATATAGATGTCTTTCCACTACTCTGAGTCCCTTTTATATATCTATATATATCCTGGGAACTAGAGGGCAAAGACATGTTATGCTATCTTATTTGTTGCTATTCAGATAGTAAAATACCTGAGATAATTCATAATTTATCTTAGTTCATTTACTCCAAGAAGATATAAAGAAAAGATAGAGTTTATATATATTTGTGTATATATATATATATATTTAAATCTTATTACCCCAAAATAAAAGTCATGTTCCAAGTACAGATGTGCATTAAATCAAGTTTAAACAAGAGGAAAAAATGGTAGGAGGAAAGAACAACTGGGAAGGAAGAGGAGAACAAAGCATTCGTCTTCCTTTTCCTTTATCTAAACATCCTTGTTTTTTTTAGTCAAGTAGTGTTGATTGCTCTCATTCGCACCTTTGCCAGAATACTATTCAAGAGGGAAAATACAAACACAGATCTTATCTATCTCACTGGTGGATGTGTATCTCGGACTGCTCTCAAGTGCTCAGCCCTCCCATATTCTTGACAATTCACTAGTGTGGGATTCAACTTATTCCTGCCATGGGAGTGAGAAGGAGCTCCCTATTCGAACACCAACGTTAAGCATTACATTATAGGGGACTTCGTATGGTCCAGGTGGCTGTGCTCTCTCACAGCTAACAGAGATCTAGTTAGTAAGGTCAATGACCATTACTGATAAAAATGAAATGATCAATTTAAAACAAATTAGAAGTCTAAGGTCCCAAAAAGTCTATTATTTTTTAATTTGACATTGACCTTGAGGGTTCTTGGCTCAAATGAGGTAAGCATGGTTTAAACGTAAATATATAAAGCTGGTGAGATGAACTTAACAGCTCCCCTAACCTCAGGCTCCTGCTGCCAAGTATGAGGTTAGTTCTGCCAACAGGGCATGCATCTGGTCTTGAAATATGCATGTGTTTCTATGAGAGCTGAGGTCAGTATCAGTCTGTGACATTATTTTCTATACTACTAAACAGATATTTAAGAAAGACAAAAAAATTACTGGTTAGCTATCTGAAGAAGAAAGATAATTAAACACATCAGTATTGACAGAAATAGAGCTGGGATATAAATAGAGACAAAACTTGGTTTTTGCCATGGAGAAGAATTGAGAATTATTTTTTTTCTTCCTGTTTATCCTTCTCGATTCTTTTTCTTTTTCACTATAATTATCTCAAATTAAAGCTTTAAAACAAACACACATTGTAAACTGAAAAAAGTATTTACATATTCTGTTTTCATATTTCATTTTTCTGACAGTGGGGAATATTTCAAAACTACTGTCACCCTGCAAAGTTTTAATTTTGTCTTATCAGCATCTTTCAACAAAATTCTGTTTAGAAAAGATTGTCATGTTGACAAGCTAGAAGGATATTAAACAGAAAAGATGTAAAATACATGAAAAGATATACATAACACTCAAAGCAAAATTCTGTTTCCATTTAACAAGATACACAAGTAGACTTAAACAAGATACATAGTAGAAGGCTGACAAAAATGAGGAAAGTAGGGAGTAAAAAGTGACTGAGAGAACTATAAAGATGATGAACCATGCATTACCCACAGGTCAAGAACTGTCAAATCAGTACTAGGAGCTGAAATGAAGTATACAAGCAGGCATGAAACCCTCCCAGCAACCACCAATGCAAAGAGAAATCTCAGGGAGAAATCCACACTAACACTATGGCAGTCACTTTTACCACCGACCTTGGCAAAATACACTAAGCTTTTTACACTGCCACAAGAGCATCATTTAAGAAGGATGGAAAGGATTGCTTGCGACTGTCAGCATTTAGAAGAAGACAGAGGAGAAGAACTACTGAAAAGTCTTGCTCCATCAGTCAGTGGCAGGTAGACTTCATCAAATAGTTTTCAGAACATTGCTTCCAAGTATTGTAGGGGAAAGACACAATGGGAAGGCAGCCCTGTGCAAAAGCCACATGCTCTTCAAAGTGTCACACAAAAAGCTACACAATTTTGTCCACACCTAGATTATTTCAGGTCTAGGCCTTAAATGCATATGACAGTTGAATGTTTAGAAATGTTACTCATTTACCCAGTTATCCACTTACCTCAGTTCTGAGGCTGAAATGAAGTAGCAGTGATAGTTCTGTATGACTTAAAGGAAAAAGCAACATCCAATTTTAAGATTTTCCTCTATGGATATATTTTATGGCATTACACAACATATTAAAGTACATAAAGTGAGTAACAGATTGTGATAAAATCTGGAGAGAGTTTTTATTTTTTCCTCAAAAATCCAAATTCAAACAAGCTGAGATTCTTATTGAAAGAATCTTGAAATATGATGTGGATATGAACAATCAATATTGGAAATACATTCTTTTCTGTTCTGAAAGTATCCATCTGTATGGGATTAACCCAAAATTTCAAAATTGCACTAAGTAAAAAGTAAAAATTGGCAGGAAGTAAAACATCAGTTTTACTACTTTGTAAAAAATGCATTTTAAGACATGAAGTGATACTGTAAAAGTTAATTACAGTTTTATACAATATAATTTTGCATTTTATAGATAATGTGTTTTAAAAAAGATGCTCTCCATCTTGCATTTTACAGCTGTACTATGGTAACATAAATTTGCAATATCTATTTTATTCTTTTTAGTCAATAGAAAAAAAAAAGAAGCAAAAGTATCAGAGACATTAACTTCCATCAGTTTCCACATTTAAAAGCGATGTGACTCTTACTAGGCTCAAGCTTTATAAAGAAGAAAATTGTTCCGTAAGAAATTGATGATATACTACCACACTTTCCAGAAGAGACTGTTCATCAAAGCTTTTTCAAGACTAGAGCTCTGAAGGTATGAGAGCTCAAGAAGGCATTAGTAATGCATTTTGGCAGATACTTTCAGAATCTGAGACAACACTTAATAGAGTATTGCTGACACTCATGGGGCTATACTCAGTGTGAACACTGCTTTGTCCATGTCATATTAGTCATGAAATGGACATAGTCTGAGGTGCTAAAACTCTTCAGAATGCATTCAGTCAAGTAACACTCTTCTCTTCTGTGTAGGTAAAACACAAGCAGAATTTGCCTTGAAGCAAAGGAAGGAATATGCTTTCACTTATGAACAATTAAAGGAGCAATGGACTAAAATTTGGCATTGTCACTGATCACAGAAATGTCAATGTGCTCTTAGCTTTCCTTGTAATTATTACATGTTGAAAGGGTAGATCCTCTGCAATGTGCCTAATTACACATTACCTCAAACACTGTTTTACACCCCTTCACCCTACAAGGTAAACCTTAGACAATAAACAGAACTAGAAGATTTTCATTTAGTTAGATTCTCATATTCTGAGTTCCCTCCTTAAGTGGCCTTGCATAGTCTGGTGCTTTGTGAAGAAATTTAACTCCATTCTTTTTCATTCTCGTAAAATAACATTATTTACTGAGAATCTTTTCTCACTGGAGCAACACGAAGGAAACTCAGGAGCACACTACTAGTCCCGGAATGTATAGCTGAACATTTCCCCCCTTTTTTTTTCATCTTTTCATTAACACTTATTTTCCTACCATTTTCCTTTTTTATTGATATATGGCAAATTTAATCCATTTTAAATTAAGTGTAATAAATCTAATCAAATTGTAAAAACTATAATAAGTAACAAACACTCCAAACAAATGTATTTTTTCTGGTATATATTTCAAAAAGAATAGAACCCCAGAAAACTACTCTTATTATACTCAAGTTTGTCATCCATATATTTTTGAGTTAATAGAAAAAAGGATATATGATATCTAACTGGTACAAACTGTGTTTTTTACCAAAAACCCTGTCAAGTACATAACAATTTACATCAAGATAAGTAAATTCAGCCTCTAATCAAAGCCACAATACTTCTTTTCTAGTCTGGTCTTTCAACCTGACTAGGAAATGCTAACATCAACCAGATGTTAGCAACATCTAATTCTATAACAGTATAAGGCATTTGATTCCAGAAAATTTGGCTCTAGTCTACTTTAGATTTTCAAAACAGAAATCTTTGATCATGCCTCGGCCTTTAGCTGCCATCATAATATCTCCAATGAGCATAAATGCTTTCCTGTTGCTAAATCAGCAAAAAAATGCTTAACTTGGATATTGTTGAAAATCTAGTTTATTAATATTTTAATAATAATACAAATTAGAGAACTTGTTAAGACTGCATGGAAACTTTTTGAATAATTTTATAATACTTCACAAACTGGAATTAAGCTTTCATTCAAGCTAATTAATTGCAGCTGTGTTTTAGCCTGGAGAGAAACTGCAAAGCTGCCGAAGAATAATTTTAGATGATGTTATAAAAGAAAAAAAAAAGTGTGAATGGGACTAGTCTCTATTGATTCAATAATGAGAAAGTGAAAAGGTTCAAACAGAGATTTTTCAAAACTCAGTGTCCTAACTTCAGACCAAATTTTCCTCTCATGGAGGGCCTTCCTGGAAAAGTCATGGTGTTCCTCTTCTGTCTTTAGATGCCCATTTAAGACTGGACCAAAAAAAAAAAAAAAAAAAAAAAGGTTTCACAAGAAAAACTCACCTTTTGAACACAGATTTTGCACTGAACCACAGACAAATCCTTTACCTCTGTGAAGAACTCAGAATATCCCAATCATTAAGACACTGAGCAAAGTAGAAGCGGGATTTGACATTAATAATGAACTAAATTCTGTCTGACTTTTGTTAGTTGTGCTCTGGGCATGACTGGGTCCTTCTGAGAACGTAAAGAGCTCTCTATCTACTTAAATATAATTGCAATTTAGGAGAGAAATGTATTACCACTTCCTTTCCATCCTCCGAAGTTATACTCTTTTGAACAAAATCAGAAGCTTAAGATTAAATGCCTAAAGAAATTTCAAGCCTGAGAAAAAAGATAGGATTTTAAATGTCTAGATAGGCTAAACAGATAGCCTGCTTAATAGTCCTAACTCTGACCCAAATTTGATTCAGGCAAATACTAACTCTTGAAGTCGCTGTTTCTTTGAGCTATTCTTGAAGTGATTTCAGGAGGAATATTTGTGTATGAGTACCATAATGAAGCTCTAAGAAGTCATGCAGTTTTTACACTAAAGGAATGCATCCCATCATTATTACTGCTTCCTGCATCAATATTTTATTTAGCCTTCATGTGTGGTTCTTTCTGAGTATGGCATCCTATATTTGAGATCTGGCAGAATCATAGAATCATAGAATGCTTAGGGTTGGAAGGGACCTCTAGAGATCATCTAGTCCAACCCCCCTGCACACGCAGGGTCACCTAAAGCACGTGGCACAGGACTGCGTCCAAGTGGGTTTTGAAGATCTCCAGAGAAGGAGACTCCACAACCTCTCTGGGAAGCTTGTTCCAGTGCTCTGTCACCCTCACTGTTAAAAAATTTTTCCTTAAGTTCCTGTGGAACTTTTGGTGCTTCAGCTTCCGACCATTTCCTCTAGTTCTGTCGGTGGCCACCCGTGAAAAGAGACCAACACCATCCTCTGCACTCCCTCCCTTGAGGTACTTATAGACACTGATTAGATCCCCTCTCAGCCTTCTCTTCTCCAGGCTGAACAGGCCCAGCTCCCTCAGCCTCTCCTCATAGGGCAGATGTTCCAGGCCCCTGATCATCCTTGTAGCCCTGCGCTGGACTCTCTCCAGCAGCTCCACATCCCTATTATACTGTGGAGCCCAGAACTGGACACAATACTCCAGATGAGACACATGTTCTTCATATAATGTATAAACATTAAAATGCAGTTGTATGTCATGCATGAACAATAAAACAAAACAAAACAAACAAAAACATGTAAAAGATATAAAATAAGCTCCTGGACATATCTCAAAAGATGAGGTAATAAGCAGAGATCTAGGGTAAAAAAAAAAAAAATTGTACCTCAAATGAAAGTTATCAAATATTTTTACTAAAAAAATGCAAAATACTACAACTGAACACAGTTTTACAAATTTATCCACAAGGAAAAACAGCTGCCCACACCTTTTTTGGAAAGTTTGCCAAGGCAAAAAAAAAGAACAAAAGGTGTTGAGAGGGAATGTTGTCTCATCTGCTTCAAAGGGAACTCAGTACACAGTGTAAGTGAATTTCACCTTATTTCATCATTTTTTAAGATAAATGCTTTTATCCCTAATTATATGTGGCATTTTCAGCATGCAGAGTACTTCTGGTGCTGATGGTAGGAGAATGCAAGGGAGATGATGCAGAAAATGCAGGCAACGAGCTGTTATAAATCATGCTAAATCATGTACAGGAGCTGGAGATATCATCTTGCTCAGGGTTAAAAAGGAAGGGACCATTCTTACATTTTTTTAAACCTCTGAAACAGAATACATAGGTTGAATTATATAAAACATACTTATATTATATACGAATAATGAAAAGCAACTTTCCAAAACAGCATTGAGGGAACTGCTGAGATTTTTAACTGTTTAAAACACTATTGATACTGCTGAAAACTTTTTTGCCATCTGGAAAAATTCTGTCCTGTCATTTTCTGTTGACGGAAAGAAAGAAAGACTGACAAACCTACCCTTCTCACTTACATGGTTTATGTAGTTCTTATTTTTTTTCTTACACATAATTTATGCACTATTTATTTGGTTAACTTTGGTATGACCAAAAGAAAAGTATCTCACAATGTACAGAGAAATTGGGAGCTTCTTGAGATTAACATGCTTGCAGCAGGGTTCATATCTAAAGCAAAGAGGAAGAAATGGCAGGAAAAAAAAAATATTTTCCTAAGGATTAGAAGAAGATGTGCAAAGAATACATTACAAGTGCTGAAACAGGAAGCAAAAACAGAGACCTGCCACAAACAGAACACAGAAAAAGAATAAGGGACAACCTTACTTTCAAATTTTTCCAATGTATTGTGTCTCATACATAGAATTTTATCTATGCAAAGGATTACATCTTTTAATCATTTTGTTTTTTAAAACTGTTTACCTCTAAAGAAGTCTTTGGTATGTTTGCCCTCCTCACACAAAAAGTTAGGGCATTTCTACCTCCCATCTCCAAACATTTTGAGTATTTTTTATAAGTATGCTATGTAATTGTTCAATGGTTTATTTCACTTAGAGTTAATATTGCAACACTAGAGTTAATATTGAAACCACAGGAATAACACTGTGAGTTAGGACCAGTCAGACAAAACAGCTGAATAGATAAATAAGGTAAGAGGTAGGTGGATGACCATGGCAAAAGAGTTGGTTAGGAAAAAGAGGACAGTCTGAGTAGGAGAAGGTTATAAACCCCGGCAATTTGAAATTGCGAAAACAAAACTCCTAAGATCTTAGACTTTAGACAATAGCCACCAATTTCATGTACAATGAGCTACTAATTTTCGGAACACATTTACTTTGTTCTTGTTGCTCTCCCCTGTTATAAATGGAGTACCCCTTCCACTCCCCGCCCCCAACCTCTACAAAATAAATTGTATTTAAAGCTGTTAAAACTTACAGTAAGTTTCTAGCCACATAGATATGCTAATGTTTCATGTTATCCATAACAAGATTTTTACCATAACATCACAACTTATCAGTGAAATTCGCAGTTTCTATGGGTAATGTGAATTCAAAACAGTGAATATTTTGGTATCTGGTGGCTAAGGAAGAGGCAACAACTGTTGCACAATAAGGTGTGAAGAGGGCAGGTGAAAGAGGCAATGAAACACAAAAAGAATTACCATTTTTTTCAGAAGAGATTTGGATACAAAACTTTGAGAACTATCGATTATAGCACATTTTTAAACCTACTTTCTATTAATCTCTGAACTCATCATTTGTATTTGGAGATATAGCAAATAGGGGCTGTGGAAAATTGAAAGATGCAAGTGGCTTCAGATTAGTTCTGTGGACTGACAGATCTGTCCTGAAAGCCAATATATATATATATATATTTAGCTTGGGGACATGCATTTGCTGATCAAAATTGCAACTATTTCACCTGGAAGCATCTTTAAATTCTGCTGTAATGTGAAGCAACTAATACAGCCTGAACCAGAGCAATGCATTACCTTCCCAGTGCATCATTTAACAATCCCATTCCTGGAGCCAGGTCTTTATAGGAAGACTCTTTTGCCATGTCCTTATGGTGTCTGACAGAAATCAATGGGGCTTCTCACAGCTTAGAGGGCAAGGTTGATTGCATCTGTACCCTTCACTCATTCTAGTGCCAAATAGCCTCAATATTGTATAGAGCACATTACTGTAATATGCTCCAAAGGCAATATAAACAGAGATAGCCATGGCGAGCTCAGGATCTTTTCCTGACAAGGTGCTTTTCTTTATAAAAAATGATGTCCCTGCCATAATCCCTGAGATTTTTGAAGCACCAACAGGCAACAGTACCTATGTTACCATCAGTACTTTGTGCACAACTATAATGAAAAGATATCTTCCAGTATTACTTTTTTTTTTAATGTATATAAACAATGTCTCTTAAATGCAATTCTCATTTTTTTCCTCAAAGTACATCTGGTAATGTGAAAAAGAAAGAGGCAATAAACTAACAAACTAGTACTGCATTAGCTACTGGAATAGCTTAATTGTCTCAGTTTCAACATTTTGCAGTCTTCCCAAGTTGCAAAACTGTACCATTCCTTTTCTATTGTAAGCAGTGCTTATTCCAAGGATTTTCTCCAGATTGCTGAGCATGTGGTTCACCATGGATCAACTTATTTCTAATAGCGTTTCTTCCCCTCAGAACAGAAATTTAAAGAGCAAAGTTAACAATCTGGAAATAATGTAATATATTGCAAAGATGTGAAAACCTCGTAAAATAATCATGCTTTGTCTAAAATTCTTATTTGAATTAAAAGTTACATCTCTCTTTTGTTTTTTATCTGTTAAAGCTACGGTATGGCTCACCATAATTTAGAACATTGTACAATATTTGCTAGGTTTCTAATTAAATGTATGCAATACAGTAGGCAATTTTATACAAAGTAGAAAACCACCCAAGCATACAATCAGTTAAAAAGGTAAGATGGTTTATATTGTATATGCCTAAAAACATGTGGCTTGCAAGATCAAGTCTTTGACATATTTTTAAAGGATTGAGAAATGAATTTATCAGAGACAAATTAACAAGAAACAAGAAAATTAAACCAACAGAATTAAAAGAAAAATAAATTTCAATTTGATTTATATATACATATATTTATATAGCCTGATCGTTCAAGGTTGTTCTCTGTTACAGTCTGAAACGAAACTGAGAGTGTGGAGACTAAATGGACTCAGCTATCACAACACTTCTTGTCACAGATGTATGCAATGTTAAGGATGCAATGTCATATAAGCATATGTAATGACTTGATGCACCTGTCCAGGGGTGAGGAGGGCACTGGGGCCAGCGTAGGGGCCCCAGGGCTCCTGTGTGTGGGTGTGGGGCTGGCCATGCATCTCCCTCCTTCCCCACCATTAGTCTTCAGGCATTGCAGCTGCCTCTTCCCTTCCGCCTCTTCCACCTGGCAACACTAGACATCAGTGATAGGGTGGAATGGTGAAGGCACAACTATGATTGATTGAGGTTGTGGTAGCATCTGGTGATTGGCTGTCTCCATGCCCATCTGGAAGGTTCTCTGCACCTCAGGTACTGCCATTAGCCGGTTAGCTGCAAAGGAGTTACCTGAAGGGAAGGTTACCTGGTTCCAAGTAGTGCCTGACTGCTCAAGTATCTCAGCTGTGACATGGGATTTTGATTACTTGAGCCTTTGGGGGTGAAGCAGGTAGCTTTAGCAGTCATTTCCATGATTAAAAAAAAAAAAAAAACTTTTCTTTGCAGTTTAACAGTGATGCAATTCTCTTTATTTTAATTCTGTTTGTTTCCTTGTTTCCAAAAAATGTAAACCTCTCTGAGAACAGTAAAAATAGAAATGCAAAAGACAGAAGGCTGTATTCTCCATTCCCTCCATATGGATGGCCATATTCTATCTAAAAACAAAGACAGTATCAAAGATTATATATCCTTTATGTTGCTGTTTAAGCTCTCTCTGACTATCTTTCCTTCTTGCTTGCCTTTTTCCATTTCTTGACTTTTCTGCCTAGTCTGTATATGTAAATTTCACCTGCAGGCCATATTCTTTGTATAGACTTTTAGCAGACAATAAAGAATCTTTCATTATTCCCTCCAGGATGGAAGACAAAGTGTGTTGGTTTCTATGTACGTGCAGTGTATGTACTCTGCAAGGGGATCCAGACAGCACAGACCCAAAGGACTATCATGGCAAGTCTTTAAGGATATTGTTCTCTATGTTTTAACAGATATGGCTGCTTAAATACACTCGTTCTGTCGTCATGGCAGAAAGACTCATTTGCCAAAATGTAGTAGTTTTTCCTTTCGTTGGGGTAGCATGTGACTAATGCAAACAAATGCCACTTTTGCAGGCATCATTTTCAAACAGCTGGCATTTGAAATTTATGTTCTCTGTACCTATATCAGATTCGTTATGGTCAACACACTCATTGTAACATTTCATTTGGTTACCACATGCAGTATATTCATTTTTCAGGGTGTAAAATCATGTTTGCCGTATTGCACAAATGATTCAGCTTCAACAATCTTCCTAATCAGAGCTGTTGGGTACACAACAGGTCATATCAAGTGATATTCACGACAGTTATCAATCTCACTTTGTATTTAATCATAGGATAATTTTAACTCAAATTTCTACATGTTAGTCATAAGCCTAAGGTACAGCCAAAGAGTATCTACTAAAAAAAAAAGGTATAGTACATATGCCTGAAATAATTAATTTCATACATAAAGTTCATTCTTGTATATATAAATCACTGCTGCCGTACCCAACCTACATTGCTTAGCCATCATTAACATCATCTAATAAAATATGCTAAAATATGGAGTTATAAAAAAATAAAGCTCATCACTGTAGCAGGGTTGAATGCAAATTAATGAAGAAAAAAAGCATTGCCAAGTATTTGAAAATAATAGTCCGTGTTTTAGAGCTACAAATCTTTGGAGATCCATATTTCATTAGAAACAACCCTCCCCCAAAAAATCATGTTTCAGACATGAAATACAGCTAACATAAAATGTACATGGAAGTGATTTTTTTTTCTTTCTCATTTAACATTTATAAAGTAGTCCCTTCAATTGTCTAGCAGATTCTCAGATCTTATTTCAAAATTCCCTTCAGGGGAATATTACTCAGTATTGAGTACTCTGTAGTGTGTAGACACCTTTTTTTCTCTTTGAAATTTTGTTTTCATTAGATAATGAGATTTTTTTATACAGTAGAAATTGAATGATAATAAATGTTTAATGCAAGTATTATATGCAGATATACCCTTAACTGATACATGGTATGTTCATGTTATACAGGACAACATACGCTTCTGCTAAATCAGTTGCTGAAACATCCATTTTGGATATTTTTCTTCAGGTGTTAGGTGAAGAATTAAGTGTAAAAAATACAAGTCAGCATAATTTGTAATCAAATTTGTTCCCTAACCACCATTTGTCCAACCTAAAGGGTCCAAATTGTCTTAATATGAAATTCATTCAGCATGATAATGACACGCCCAGAATTTTGGTTTTGGAAGAGTAATTAGATAAGTGCTAAGTAAGGTCTAAAAAAGAATTAGGATTCAGAAATTACTGATTTTTCAACCTTACCATTCTTGATAGTCATGATGTCATGATATACAGTCATTTCATTATTCTGTGTTAACATCTAAAAAACATTTACTACATTATGAAGATCACTTAAATACTTGCCAGAGAACAGATTTGGTAGTAGTTTATCTTAACAAAGTTTTGAAGCAGTTTCTTGGGTCAGAACTTTAGAAAGAGTTGCTTTCAAAACAATTTATTTTCTATAGTTTAAGATCACTGTAGATAATAAGCCTAGGACACCTCCTAAAACTTTCACAACCTGTCAGAAACAGGTAACAAGACCAGAATCAGTGATACTGTTTTGAGATGCTTATCTCCTAGCTGAAGACTCGTCAGAGATACTGAATGGATTTATTTTGAGTGAAGCTCAAAACCTTGGCTAAATTAAAGTGGACTACCAGCTACAGGAACCTATAGAGGACAAAGTAGAAACTAGTAACAGAGAGTAATATCCAATTACCAATAACCTCCTGAATGTGTTCTTGTTCTCTAAGTAATACAAGGAAAAAAAAAGTATATGATGTTTTATCATTAAGACTTAAGAAGACTTAAGTAAAGGGAAGATACTAAAAAACTACATACCAAGAAATAAACAAAAAGTGCTCTAACAGCTCAGCTTGGTCTGCATCAGGATTAATTTTAGATAAACTTTGCTGTGCTGAGGTTGCTGCTTAAAATGAACAGCAATCAGTTTGAAGAACTAATGCCCTGCCATGTCCTTGAAGCATGGAAAAGCTTTCACTGATGTAAATGTGAGGCATTTATTGATTAAGAACTTACTTGGAATTTGTTCAGAGATGTACTCAACTGAGGCCCACATTAACCCATGCACATTTCCACAAAGTACCATTAATTGCATGGCTGCAGAAGAACCAAGGTATTAGAGCAGGCATTTTGCATTGTTTTTGGAATGCTCTAATTGTAAAACCAAGATCCAAGATCATGGGACTAGAACACTACAAAAGCAGCACAACTCTAGCCTGTTTGTCAGGTCACTTAGACAAAGAAATGGGGCAACTCTCGCTGGCAAGTCTGCAGGCAATCACCAAGCTCTTAATGTTTTTAACCCAGGGAAGAGGAAAATAAAGTTTTGTGAGCTTTCAATTACAATATAAAAACATTCATATGGGGAAGAACCTCTTTACTGTGAGGGTGACAGAGCCCTGGCACAGGCTGCCCAGAGAGGTTGTGGAGTCTCCTCCTCTGGAGATCTTCCAAACCTGCCTGGATGCCACCCTGTGCCACGTGCTCTAGGTGACCCTCCTGGAGCAGGGAGGCTGGAGTAGATGATCTCTAGAGGTCCCTTCCAACATTAACCATTCTGTGATTCTGTGATTTGTTTGTAATAAGTAGGATTAGCACAGATTTGCATTGGTATCACAAGATTTACCCCACTGCTTATAAGCTTTGTGTGTTCATGAGACAAATACATATTACATGACATTTATAAAGCAATTAATGAATTGGCCTAACTGATTTATGTGAAAATGCTTGTTATAGAAATGTCAGCAAACATCTGTCAAAGACAATGACAGCAGCACAGAATAAGCACTAGCTGAATGCCAGCACCATGTTTGACACTACATAGTGGTCACAACATTGCTGTGTTTCTTGCTGAACTTAAATGACACAGTATTAGATTCGCACATGTGTGAGGGTTGTGTTTGTTTGTTTTATTCCAGCAGTATGTTTCCTCATTTTCCTGACTTAAATCAATTTGTAAAATAATAATAATAATAAAAAATACACATTAGTGCAGTGTTGAGGCTACATTGTAGAAATGAAATTGAAAACAAGGATAAGAACATTAGGAAAAAAGATTAAGATAGTTTTTACGATGAATTAATACAAATTAATAACACTATTAACATATATGCTTGTACCTTCATTATTCTCTTGAGGGAACAAATATTATTAAACATCTTGGAATCATATATTCTGTGGTCTATGGGGTTATGCAATGTTTTGGTTAGAGTATGGAGCTTGGTAGATAAGAACAACATTGTAATAGGGAAAGTCAAGCCAGAGCATGAGCCATTCGGAAATAAAACTCTGGGATTGCATGTAGTATAGATGATGGACAAGTGGGGACATTAGTACTAATTAATGCTTTAATCTAATGATACTTGCTCATTGTGCCAAATTTCTTGTCAGTATAGACCAAGCCTTGACAGATTATCATGGAATCATTATGGCTGGAAAAGACCTTCAAGATCATTGAGTCCAACTGTAAACCCTTCAACACCATGCCTGTTAAACGATGTCCTCAAGTGCCCCATATACCTGTTTCTCAAACAGCTATTCCACCACTTCCGTGGGCAGCCTGTTCCAATGCTTCACCACTCTCTCCATGTAGAATTTTTTCCTCATATCTAACCTCCGCTGGCACAACTTGAGACCCTTTCCCCTTGTCATGACAGCATAGCTTATGCCAAAGGTATATGTTTAAGAATTCCTCAAGAATGGCTTGTGTTATGGATGTGGCAGCCATCCTCTGTCTGTAGAAAATGGCAGTATACGACAAAGACCATATTAATACAAAGGGTATAATTCACTAAAATTAGGAATTTATCAAAACTTACATTATTGTTGATTAACATGAGATAGTGATGAATCATAGGAGAAAGACCAAAAAAATGTGATTTATGTAAATAACTATGCAACTTTATGTATCTTAAATGGAACTCCTGAATTTCCTTTACAGCATTTGTTACTGCTTCTAATTTAGAGGCTTTCACTATGTTTCATATAGGAGTTTTAAAAATTATTTTTATAATAAATGTAGAATTAGGCTATGTCCAATGGATGTTAACACCTTGACCTGTATTAAGTCATATGCAAAAGATATTTCTGATCTTGAATTATTCCAGACAAGCGGTAATTCAATGAAGTCTTCAAATTACATGTAATCTCCAAATCCTTTTCTACGAGGGATACATCCACAGAAAAACAGTAAAATAAGTCTCAGTTTTCTTCTGCAAGTCTTGTTTGTGATTTCAGTTAGTTCTTTCTCCACATATCTTTTACACATTGTCTTGACCACTGATGGAGATGTGACTCTTATGGTATAGTCAGAAAAATTGGAGTGATTTACTGTCCTGCTCAAAACTATGGTGATCAAGCACAGGCCTGTCTAGCAGGCACCCCAGAGTGTACTGGTTTTTTGATTACCTTACCATTTTTTTGTCTCATTTCTTGACAATCATTTTCACTTCCCTTTTACTTTTCTCTGACCCAGCACCCTCTCCAATAAATCAGTTCTTTTTGCCTATTTTTTTTTCAGAATTCCCTTGGTCTCAGATTTGCTACATCCATACCCAAATTTGGCATTTCTTTAACATATCCAAAAGTGGCATCAGATCAGATTTGGCATCAGATGGGATTCATCTTTCCCAAAGGACGAAGAGAGTCCTTGGTCATGAGCTAGCAGGCCTCCCTGAGAAGACTTTAAATGAGATTTGACAGGTGAGGGGGAGGAGGTGGGGGGCATCATCAGGGAAGCAGGTGATAAGTAAGGAATGGCCTGCCATGCTACTCACATTAGCCTAAATCCAGAGCCAGTGAAGGATGTCAAAAGCCTGGAGAGGGAAAACAGCAAAATATGAGAACTACCAAAGGCCCACATAGTCAATTTACAGCTGCCCCAGCTAGAAAGAGAGGCACATTGGGTCAATTGAGGTCAAATGCGTGAATTTGAAGAATGTGTGTGTGGTTGCAGAGCCGTGATCTCATTGCAGTTGCTGAGACATGGTGGGACAGCTCTCGTGACTGGAACATGGCCATGGATGGCTTTAGGCTTTTCAGGAAGGCCGGGTCAGGAAGGCGAGGTGGCAGAGTTGCCCTTTACCTGAGAAAGCAACTTGAATGTATGGAGCTCAGCACAGGGGAGGACGTATCGAGAACCTGTGAGTGAGGATTAAAGGGCAGGCCAACGGGGGTGACACTGTGGTGAGTGTTTGCTACAGGCCTCCTAACCAGGGAGAGGAAGCGGATGGGGCCTTCTACAGGCAGCTGCAAGAAGCCTCAGGATCTCAGGCCCTGGTCCATATGGGGGACCGCAACCACCCTGATGTCTGCTGGGATAATCACACAGCTAGGAAAAGACAGTCCAGAAAGTTTCTGCAGAACACTGCAGATAACTTCTTGATGCAGGTGGTTGATGAGCCAACAAGGGGAAGGCACTGCTAGACCTGATACTAACAAACAGAGATGGTTTAGTAGGAAATGTGAGGGTTGAGGGCAGTGTTGGCTGCAGTGAACATGAGATGCTGGAATTCACAAACCTGCGAGGAGAAAGCTGGCAAGAAGTAGGATTGCAACCCTGGACTTCAAGAGAGCTAACTTTGACCTCCACAGAAAGCTCCTTGGAGGAATCCCCTGGGCCAGCGTCCTAGAAAGAAAGGGGGTCCGGGAGAGGTGGCTAATATTCAAGCACCACTTTCTCCAAGCTCAGCATAGGTGCATTCCTACAAGTTGAGCAAGGTGGGCAAGAGACCTGCGTGGATGGGCAAAGAGCTCTTGGGAAAACTTAAAAAGAGAACATGCATAATGTGGAAGAAGGGCCAGAACACATGGGAAGAATATAGTTACATTGTCAGAGAATGCAGGGATAGAGCAAGGAAGCCAAGGCCCGTTTGGAATTAGAGTTAGCAAGAAATATCAGGGACAACAAAAAGGGCCTCTGCAAATACATCAGCAATAAAAGGAAGACTTGAGAAAAGATGAGTCTACTGCTGAAGGGAGTGGGTGCCTTGGTCATGGAGGATACAGAGGAGGTAGAGTTACTGAATGCCTTCTTTGCTTCTGTATTTATTCCTAAAGCTAGTCCCCATGAACTATAGAGGCTGGAGACAAGAGCGAGAACCATGAGAGAGGAGGACTTTCTGCTGGTCAAGCAGGATTGGGTTAGGAATTATTTAGGCAAACTGGAAACCCATAAATCTCTGCGCCTGGATAGGATGCACCCAAGAATGCTGAGGGAATTGGTAGGGGTTGTTGCTCAGCAGCTGTTCATCATCTTTGAGAGGTCTTGGAGAACAGAGGAGGTGCCGGAGGACTGGAAGAAAACAATGTCACTCCAGTCTTCAAAAAAAGGCAAGAGGGAGGACCCAGGAAGCTACAGGCTGGTCAGCCTTACCTCTGTCCCTGGAAAGGTGCTAGAGCAGCTCATCCTAGGGACCATCTCTAGGCATGTCAAGGAAAAGAAAGTGTTCAAGAGGAGTCAGTATGGATTCTCCAAGGGGAAGTCATGTTTGACCAACGTGATAGCCTTCTACAATGGGATGACTGGCTGGATGGGTAGGGTGAGAGCCATGGATGTTGTCTACGTTGACTTCAGCAAGGCTTTCAACACCATCTCCCATGACATGCTCATGGGGAAGTTCAGGAAGTATTGGTTAGATGAGTGGACAGTGAGGTGGATTGAGAACTTGCTGTATGGCAGAGCTCAGAGGGTGGTGATCAGCAGTGCAGTCTAGTTGGAGGCCTGTAGCTAGTGATGTCCCCCAGGGGTCAGTCCTTGGTCCAGTCCTGTTCAATTTATTCATCAATGACCTGGATGAAGGCACAGAGTGCTCCCTCAGCAAGTTTGCTGATGACACCAAACTGGGAGGAGTGGCCAGCAGTCAAGAGGGCTTTGTTGCTATTCAGAGGGACCTAGACAGAATGGAGAGCTGAGCAGAGAGGAACCTCATGAGGTTCAACAAGGACAAGTGCAGGGTCCTGTATCTGGGAAGGAATAACCCCAGGCACCAGCACAGATTAGGGATTGATGTGCTGGAAAGTAGCTCTGTGGAGAGGGTTTTTGGGAGCCCTGGTTGACAACCAGTTAATCATGAGTCACCAATGTGCTCTTGTGGCCAAGAAAGCCAATGGGATCCTGGCCTGCATTAGGAGAAGTGTTGCCAGCAGGTCGAGGGAGGGGGTTCCTGCCCCTCTCCTCAGCTCTGCTGAGGCTGCACCTGCAGTACTATGTGCAGTTCTGGGCCCCCAGTACAAGAGGCTGTGAAGCTTCTAGAAGGTCCAGTGCAGAGCAACAAAGATGGTTAAGGAACTAGGAACATCTGTCTTATGTGGAAAGACTAAGCAAGCTGGGCCTGTTTAGCCTAGGAAAGAGAAAACTGAGAGGGGATCTTATCAATATGTACAAATACCTGAGGGGAGAATGTAAGGAGGATGGGGCCAAACTCTTCTCCGTGGTGGCCAGTGACAGGACAAGGGGTAAGGGGTAGAAGTTGAAATACAGGAAATTCCACCTGCATATGAGGAAGAACAACTTTCCTGTGAGGGTGACAGAGCCCTGGAACAGGCTGCCCAGAGAGGTTGTGGTGTCTCCTTCTCTGAAGATCTTCTAGATGCGACCTTGGTGCTCTAGGTGTCCCTGCTGGGGCAGGGGGTTTGAACTAGATGACCTCTAGAGGTCCCTTCCAACCTTAAGCATTACGTGATTCTGTGATTTCTATTCTGACTGCCTAGCAAACCAATCTTACAGCATATTTACAGATACAGTTACTCAGGCACTCCTGCCCTTGCAAGACTGCACTGCCAGTGCTCCCCTCTAAGTATCAGTGAGGTTGGTCTGTCTCTTACGTACCTCATCCTTAACCCCTGTGACATGTGGTCATCCCTTACAGAGCTCTCTGTAAATGTGTCAGCCTCTCCCTGCTATCTGTTACACCCAGTAATCTCTCATGTCCTGTCCAGCTTCCCAAGCCCCATTAGTTTGTTTCTCTTCAGGGCAGGAACCCATCAGGGCAAAGCTATTTACCTTGAAACACAGGTTTGCAAAAGCAAAACACTGACTTAAATTCCCTTCTGAAGGCTTATATATGTCACAGAGACAAGAGTTTTAACTTTGCTGAAGCTATTAGTGGTCTTTGGATCAAAGTGGTCATGTTATTCATAGCAAATACATTTACAGCTTTGAAGCACTGTTCTTTTTGAGTATGTCACTTGTCAATATGCAGTGTAATCCAGTGATAGTTCTGCATGAACTTTATAAAGTGGAAGAAGCACCATAAATCTCTGTAATAATAGTCTAATTGTATTACAATCAGTGTATACTTTGGACAAAGACAGCAACACTAAGTTGGCTGTACTATTTCGTTACCCATTACAGTTTTTTATACAGGTAGGTAAGTTATTTCTCTGTTGCAGTATTTTATATCATAATAACATACTTTCTACTGCATTGACTTATTTTGTATAGCCATAAAAATGCCATAATTATGTAGATATTGGCCATCTTTTTCTTCTTTTTAAGAACTGCATATACTGATAATGACAGAATCAAGAGCCTTGTGGTAAAACAGAGACCTTAACATCCTAAGTTAAAGAAATATGGAATATCAGGCACATCTAACTAGAAAGAAAAATGGTGAATTAATTCTGCCAGCTCCCACCAGTGTATCATCAGAGTCATCTCTGAAATGACAGCATGCAGCAAAAAGGGCTGCAGGAAATTTGTTTTGGATAGGTGCTAAGGAGAGGTTTCCATATGATTTTTTGGTAGTTCAGAAAGGAACTAAGAAGAACTCTTTTGCACAAGTGATTTTCATTTTTAAGTGGCTGTATGAAAGTTAGTTCTTCTGATATCCCACTTAAAATTTATGTGGTATTTTGGGCAGCTTTTTATTTTTCATCAAACCAATTCTTTGTCCTTATCTTTTTCACAAAGTGAAATTGACTATTCAAATCTCACAAACCTATTCAAACAGGATTTCTCTGCCAAATCATGCAGGTGCCAGCATCAGAGGATGCAGGAATAATTTTTAATTACAAACAAAAAGTCATTTCTTTTGCATTAGAAACCTAAATTCATATCATATTCATATCATAATATTATAAATTAATTAGAGATATTATAATCTAAGTAGAAGTGAACAATAGCATCTTAGTTTTAGTCACTCATTAAATTAGCAAATAGATGATTTGTCATTGTAAGGAGAATCTGAAATTTGGAAATATAGAAAACTGAGGTATTTACATGAAGGAGCCCTTTCAGTATTACTAAAATATATTATCAAGGAATACTTGCATGAATCCTCATATTCACTTTGTATTTCTTTTATTTGAAAAGGTGCTCCTAAAAATACTTTTAAGATATAATTAATATTTAATTCCTTTAAGTGCGTGTGTTTCATCCCCTGTTGGGAGGATGAAATATCCCCTGGTGCTGGAATATCTCAACTTCAGACTGTGTGGAAAGGAAAGGAAAAAAAAAAAGGAAAAAAGACAGCCTTCTGTTTGCAAAAAATCCACTTTCAGCTACCAAAAATATAGATTCTGGCCATATTCCTAGTTTTGACTCTTCTGGTCTGGTACTTCATGCAAATCTAAGAATAGACACACATTTGACAAAGACCAATCCAGTGTAAATATCAGTCTGATGCAGACTGCAAGTTGAAATTACTATACAGTTGCTGAAGTGTTATTATGAAGGTACTATAATTTTTCCAGCTGCAAATGTTCAGTAAAAATGCAACAGCCTGCAGAACTTCTAGCAGTATTACCAGAAGATAGTTAGTGGTTAGAATAAGAACAGCAACATTAACATTTTGCCACCTGCTAGTGGTTTCCGTCTGTAACTGATTGCAATCAGAGACCTTAGTTTCATATCAAATATGTAATGTGATTATATGCAGCACAGTACCTTAGAATTTAGCAGTATGTCCTTTTCAAAGTCCTTACATATCCTAAGATGCACAGTTGCCACTCATTTAGAATTAATATCTCTATTTTTATTGAAATGAATAAAGAAGTGTGAAAAGATCCAGAGTTTTGAAATCAAAATATAATGAAACAATTTGCTTTTCTCCTCTTTTCTACCGCTCTTTTAGACTAAAGATTCATTATTCTTTTTCCTGGTTTTCTACCCCTACTTCTGTGCTGATAATCTTGTGCACTGTAAAATCAAGGTGGTTAAATGCATGCTCCAGGTAAGTGTTGACACTTTCATAAAAACACCTGCAACAATTTCCTGTACTACCCAGGGATTCAGGAATCTGCACCATTTTTTAAAGCATAAAGAGATGGTTGAAGCATTCAAACTGTCTTTTGAAATCATTCACTTGATCAGTCGTTTTTCATTATATCATTTTAAAAAAAAATCTATCCAAATGTTTCCAGGCTCTGCATTTAAAGCAATTTTTGTGACTCTTACATGAGGTTATATAAGGCTATCATATAAGAAATTGAAAACTCATTTGAGAATATATTCCACCAATTGTTATTTTTCCACTGAAAATGAAGATATTAAAAGTAGTTTTAAACTCTTATTTTATGAATTTTCTACCAGATATTATGTAATTGAATTGAATAATGTATAAACTGATAACTGATTAAGAGTAATGATCACATTTTCTGAAGGGGTCAACTCCTAGTAATTTCCATTATTTTTCAGAAAAAGATAACTATGGGAAGTTGAGCATTTCTGAAAATATCTGTATTTCTTTAGTGTCTTTCTCGTTATACAGACCAGGAGCATTTCTCATCTCCCATATCTGTATACATATTTTAAGTTAACTCTATTTCAGGAACTCAATTTCTTTATTCAGTGTTTTAGTGCGGTAGATATTTGAGCTAATTACCATCTTCAATAGCTATTTTAACTAGCCTGTAATCTTGCACAAGAGTACAAGACTCTTTGCGTTTTAGAAATACAGCTATCAGTCTTTACAAAATACGTGTTCTTACTCCACTCTAGTTAGTTTAAGAATGCACCAAGCCACATGTTCAAGTCAAAGTTTGTTGATGTATGTATCCGGTATTCTTACGCGTGAGAAAACCATGTGCAAATTATGCTACTCTTTTTATATTCATATATTCATCAATGTCCTACAGTATTTACAAGACTAGTTTGACTGGATACACCTTATCAGCTTTTGGAGAAATGAAATACAGTTCCCTGCAGAGAGGGCTTTGTGAGTGTCTTTGAGATTCTGCAGGAAAATAAGTGGCATTGCTGTGCCTGAAGAACTGTTCATGCTGTGTTGATTTGGCAGTTTAGTAACCAACTCTTGCCTTGCAAGGGAGTTTCTATTTAGATTAAGGATCATACACTGCACGTTTTAGTGCAAAAGTAAATCTTACCTGTAAGAATATAAATCTTTACAGTGCCGTCTTTGTATTTTTCCAAGGATAATTGAACACTAATTTCAATTGTGTCTTGGATCCCATTGTTTTTCTCAGATGAAGAAAGAGGAACATATGGCTGCTATATGTTCCATGTTCCAAGTTCCAAGACTTTTTTTTTTCCTTGCTTTTTCCAGATATTTAGGGAAGGGAAAGACTTAAAAGCAGGAAAAAAAGCAGATGTAATCTGAGGGACACCTCGGGTGAAATTCTTCCTAACTTCAGACAGCTTTATCTTATATAGTTGCTCTTGTTCTTTCTAGTGAAAGGAAAAAAAAAACTTTTAGGGTACAGTGCACCCTAAGTGTTTTGTAAGTGTGAGAGAATTGCTCGAGAAAAGGGAAATTAGAGAAAAACTAGGGGCTAACAGAAGTTACGGCATTACAGAGGCTTGCTTGAAGTGAGAGACAGTTACCACTTCCAGGATGGTTGGTATATGTAGAATCTACTTCTCCATGATTCCCTTGGCAACACAATCTGCCCTCCTAGCACACACTAATAAGAGTAAACAAAGAGTGGAGCAGAATGGAGATACCATGGCTAAACTTTGTTGGCTTCCCTGTGGAGGTGGTAATGTGATGGTACCATGCAGATGACAAGTAAATGGTGGTGCGGAGTGAAGACACCATGGCCAAACTCTGTTGTAGTCCCTGCAGAGGTGGCGACCTGGTCGTCATGCAGCTGATAAGCCACATGGTGCAATGTCTGTTGCTGGGCCTACAATGGTGGCAGATCAATCCCTTCCGATAGACTTCTCCTCCTTCTAATCTCATTATAATACACAACCCCATCCCAGAGTTACCCACTTGCAAGGAAGGACCATTCCTCACTGAGCATGCTCTCTAGATTTTTCATTAACTCGGTATTTTAACCAATTTTTAACCAATTTTAACTCGGGATTTTAAACCAATCAGTAATGAAAGTAAGTCACTCAGCTCCACCTAAATGTAAAAGAAAATATATAAAAGGTGAACTAAGCAGCAATATAGTAGGAAGAAGGAACTGGGAAAGGAGGAAGAGGAACTAAGGAAGAAGGAAGAGTGAAGAGGGAAGACTCCATCGTAACTTCTGGATGAACCATAGGATGAACCCCTTTCCTCCCCTTGGGTCAAGAGGCGGCCTGAGGAGACTCCTCAAGACTGAAAGTCCTCTTCTATCTTCTGGGTGATGATTGCGCATTTGTACACTAGGCACTAGCTAAGAACCCCATACTCCAGTAAAGAATTTTCTGTACTGATACCTGAAACCTGTTCTCTAAATGTTGCATTTGAATAAGTTGTGCTATTTATGAACTCAGCTACTTGTTTTGAAGGTGATTGGATAAAACAGATGACAGACTGTTCGTGAATTTCGTACTGCCACAGTTGGACCTATAGTTACGACAGAATTTGGTATCCCTAATAAGAGATGAGTCCAGCCGCCCCTAGTCCCTCAAACCTTTGAGGATTGGCTGGAACACAAGGGGATTCATCTCTTATCAAATTTGCCCCCCCATCAAACCACAACATAAGACTACTTCACATTGAGATGAACTGTAGTTATTTCTCTGGACTTGCTAAGATATTAACCTTATCTAATGAAGAAAAAATATACCACAAAGCAAACCTTTTCCACTTTTGTGTAAGCAAACATTTAAGAATGATGTTCAGGTCTAGCCATTTGCTTTTCTATGGATTTAAATCTGAAAAGAAAGTAGTAGAATATAGATGGAATTTGGTGAAATGGATATACCTGTGTCTAGGAAGACAGAAATAGTGAAGGAATGTAAGGGAATGAAGTGAACAAATGTTAACCTACAAAGCAGACTGTTAAAAAAAAAATTGGGAAGCAATCATTATGTGTTTACATTTCTGCATAGCAAGCATTTCCACATCATGAAAGGCAATTGCATTTGTCACATTGTTCACAATGCAATGAACCATGCATATAAACATCTGCCCTGTGCTGGAGTGGCAGTGAATATTGTGGTTAATGGCTTTTTGTCTTAAGCAAAAATCCAGAAGACAAACTGCTTTAAGAGTGTGTAGTGACAACAAAGTCGATTATCCTCTCTGTTTCCAGAAGAGAGCTGCTACAGGATTCTTCTTCTACCATAACAGAAATGGTGTGCTATTTTGCTTTTATCCATACTCTTTGCTCCCTCTCTGCTCTCAGAGGATCTAATTTTTTACATCAGAAATGCAATTGCCAACAGTAACTTGTGAATTCTCAAATCAAAATAATAGATTCTGGATTCCTTATCATGTTTAACTCTGCACATCAGCATGACTGAAAAACAATATTTGTCCTAAATTTCTCACTTTTCCTGGAAAACTTTTAGTTTTAACATTTGGGGTTGACAAAAGTGAGAGATGAAGGCAGCAGGATATCATGCTGATAAGGCTTGTAAAGCTGTAGAGATTGATTACATTTTATGCAGTGGATTCACACCTCCAAGAAGTAGCACAAGTGGGATGCCATCTCATTTTAGACATTTACAGTGTGTTTATATTTGAGATAGAACCTTTTGACTTCCTGTGAAGTCAGTAAAGAGAAATAAATGTTTTTCAGTTGTGATTTTTCTGAATTTTGATCGGTTTCTATTTTTTGATGAGAAAATTTCAGAAATGAGCTTTCCTGAATAGAATATAATAGAACATAAATTGACAAAGAGAACATAGATTAAAGATGTCCCTGCTTAAACAGATTAATCCTACACCTGGCACATGCTTGCCCAGGCTTTCTGCAATATCAGTGGTGAAAAATAGAGTCAACGAAACTGATTTCATTATGATTTTCATAAAATTTTTGGTAGTCATGACCAATTCCAGCAACTCTAACCAGTAGTCTCCAGTAGGTTGAACCTTATCATAAATATTAGCTACTAGCTTTTCTATTCTGCCACCAGTTAAACCATTTTAATGCCGATGAAATTAAGAGGGTTACACTGGCATAACAGAATTTGCATTCTGAACTACTACTTATTGATTTATAGTGTGTCACTCATTCTAATATATTTGTTTTTCTTATTTCTTTCCCTGTTATGATGAAAGGAAGAAAATGTTTGGCTGTGAGTAAACTATTCATTCAATAGGTCCTACTGATTTTTGGATCAAAAGCCAATAGTTAAGAAAACAGACAATTATTTTATCAGAACCTGCTATTTTATACTTAGAAATCATTCAGTAGATCATCAAACAATATGAAAACTGTGAAACCTATTGAGATGAGTCATTAATTGCTTTCTGAATATTGGCCCCATTTGTTCGGACTCTGCTGTTGCTTCATAACTACAGCAATTGAGGCTAACGTTAGAGCTTATTTCAGGATGAGGAATGTCAGAAATAAATCTGCAGTTAATTTGGGCTTTCCTAATCCAGTAAATAGGAAATGTGTGTCAGTTTTGAAATGCCAGGAATGCACCTGCACTACTACTGCAGTACTGAATAACCATTGCGCTGTTACAGCCTAGCAGTTTCAAAGACAGCGGATATTGTTAAATCCTATCCATATGAAAACTTTCTGCCATGAACTCTAAAATGATCAGATGGCTTAAACATATATTATACCTACAGAAACCTATAGATAAAAGCCTTCTGCAAAAGCAGCATTAAAAAATTCTTCCCTTATGTAATTGCAGACTCTTTTCAGTCGTGTACATTCGATGCACGAGGGATTAGCTCCAAATCTATGTAGGATTTCTACACCGCCATATAGCATTAACGTGCTATATTTTTTCAGTATACTAATATTTTAATATTACTATTTTGATAGTACCATTTAGTTAATTTGCTGGGTTCTGGTTTGTATTTCCCCCTCTTTTTTTTTTTTCATATATAATGATGTGTGTATATTAAAGATGTGACAGCCTCCTTTCAAATTTATTAGGATGCAGTAGGTTTCAATACTTAGTGCTTGTAACTGTGGTCTGTTTAAGCCCACTATAATACCAGTCAGAATACTTTTATGACATCTGTGATCTTGTACTAGATCTGTCTTTTTTCCTCCATCAGAGTATGTCAAAAAAAAAAAAAAAAGCTTGGTCCACAATCATACTGCCTAACTCCAGTCAACAACACTGGATGTCTTCTATGAGGGCTAATTGCACTTGCTTTCCAGATCTTCAAAGAAGAAAAACAAACTTTTCTAGAGATGAATGTAGAGTACTTTTATTAGGTTCTGCCTCTGAATGATTAATCAGAAAAGACTTTCTCCTTCTCTTTATTAATCTTATTATCTACCTTCATTAGAGAACTTCAAATACATGCCTGTAAAGGCAAGGCAGATGCTTCCTCCTCTCGCAGTATGCCTACAGTGCTATTGTTTTATATAAATTAAAACATACTTTTGCACTGAAAATACATTTTTTTACATCAAAATTGGTGTTAGAGCCAGTGGCAGTTCACTCTGTAGATAGCTGTCTAGCTATTTGCTTTGTGATTATCCAAAACTACAGTATTACAGTTCTATTCAAACTGCAGCATCTGTTTATTTCAAGTGTCCTGTTTAATAATATATATAATTATTATATATATATTTATATATATATATATAATTGAGTATGATAAAACATAAGACATGCTTTCCCAGAAACTTCCTCTTTAGGGCATCAGCCCTATGAATGAACAAACATGTTTAAACCATTGAGTAAAATAGTATTACTCCTGTATGCTCCAGTAAATACGCTAGTATGAGAGACATACTGATACTCATGTATCTGCAGGATATGCATTCAATATTTCTGCCTTACTGTTTTTCTTTTGCATCTCATAAAACTAACTTAATTGGCTCCATGGAGGTTTCTCAAATGCAGGTAATGTTCAGGTGACATAAAATCTGTATAAAATCTATATGCAACCCAATCTTGACATGTTCATCCAAAGCTCATCATAAAAAGTATATCAGTTCCATGCTGCAGTAAATATTTGGTTATTGTAACAGACAAAATGGGGACTGGTATCAGGAAAAGATGTATCATTTTATTTATCATTTAAGCTTCATTTTTAAATGTGGCTACCATAATAATAATAATGAAAAGGTTTACATTTAGACCGCAATAAACTTTCAGAAGAATGGAAGTATCGCTTACTGCTTAAAAAGAAAAGTGGCACTGAATAAAAGGAATAAAATTCAATTTAAGAGATTATTTTATTTTTGGTGTGAACTACAGAATCTCTAGTAATTCTGTAGTAGATGCTGTAAGATACGCTATTCAGTTGCAGAAGATATTTACAACAAAATTTTGGTATTATGGATTTGACTTATGCAATGTTTTCAAAATCGGTATTGCAACTACCAGTGACTCCTCCTATAAATCTCCTTGAGTGAATATTCCCTATTTCAAAATTGTGTATAAATGAATAAACTACTTAGACTTTCAGAGAGCTACAAGATGCCAGAGGCTATGAAGTACTCCCCAGTCCAGATCTTTCTGACAATGAGAGAACCTTTTCTCCTGGTTTATATCCATAACAAGGATTAAATACCATAAAAAGGCAGCTGAATAGCATAAACACAGCACAGAAAGTTTTAAGCACAGCTGCCACCATGTCAGTGAGATTCTGCAGATGCAAATATGTAATTCAACTTTGCACAGAGGGACAGTCACTGGCACAGCAGTTTTATTGCATGAAAGAAGCCAGTATTTGGAGAATACATTTAGTTTTCTAAGACAAGAAGTCTGACATAAACTACAGGTGGAAGTGTTTTTCTTCACAAAAATCTCTAGTGTGTTTTTCTACTTGAAAAGGAAGTGAATGAAAGAAATTACTATAGCTCTGCTCACTGAGGCACAGTATTTTGAAAGATTCATGTAGATGTTAAACTGTACATGAACAATTAAGGAAGAAAATGTGCAGATGTGCCAGAGCTTCAGAATTTCTCTCATAGCTTTTCAAATCAGTCAGAAAATTGTCTCTCTTTCTGGCATTAAGTACAGTATGTTACTTTGTAGCAGCAACAATTGCTCACTGAAGGCTTTGGTGGTTGATATTGTTTAACCAAGCTCAGAATTAGAGTCACTTCATTACAGGATGTATGTCAGTCCAATCATGTGGAAGACTGTGCTACCAACATGAAAGGGTCAGATAAAATCAAGAGGGCTCTGGGCTGTGAAGTCTTGATTTCTTGAAAAAGGACAAAGGAAACGCTGATGTAAATGTGTGTCATCCTCTGACCTGGTGACAGCAAATAATACTGGTTGCAATTGTAGAGAAGTCAGTCTGTTAATAGCAGGAGGAGTTAACTCCTTAAAGGAAGGAGTTGCTTGAGAATTGCTCATAAACCACTAAGGTATAATGCATAATTTAATTGCTTGACACTTTGCTATGGACTGATTCGGGCTATCTTGCAGATTTCAAAACATTGTGCTAATCCATTCGCCTAGACAGCAGTGGCAACAATATTAAATAAATGCTGATGTTGAAATGTCAAAGAGTTTTTTTCCCTTCACCTCTGCTGAGTCTTTTCATTTTTTTGCAGTTTGTCACACCGTATATACTGAAAATAAGCTTTGAGTTTAAACTAAAGGTAAAATTCATCTGGAGTTAAGTGCAGTGTAAGTTTTGCTGTGATAGTATGATTCTCATGTCCTGCCATTATATATACATGCTGTGCCTCAAAAATCCATTTTTTTAGTAAAAGGAAGAGCATAGAAATTATCGCTTCTAAAGTAAATCTGTAGGTAGTGAAAACATTAAATGACAGAACTCAAGAACATATTTGAAAGATGCAGCTGAGATATTTCATATGCCTTCATATTTCATGCCTATGGTTACATAGATCATAGAATCATAGAATGCTTAAGGTTGGAAGGGACCTCTAGAGATCATCTAGTCCAACCTCCCTGCACATGCAGGGTCACCTAGAGCACGTGGCACAGGACTGCATCCAAGTGGGTTTGGAAGATCTCCAGAGAAGGAGACTCCACAACCTCTCTGGGCAGCCTGTTTCAGTGCTCTGTCACCCTCACTGTTAAGAATTTTTTCCTTAGGTTCCTGTGGAACTTTTGATGCTTCAGTTTCCATCCATTTCTGTCGGTGACCACCAGTGAAAAGAGGCCAGCACCATCCTCCTCACTGCCTCCCTTGAGGTGCTTATACACATTGATTAGATCCCCTCTCAGCCTTCTCTTCTCCAGGCTGAACAGGCCCAGCTTCCTCAGTCTCTCCTCATAGGGCAGATGTTCCAGGGCCCTGATCATCCTTGTAGCCCTGTGCTGGACTCTGTGCAGCAGCTCCACATCCCTCTTGTACTGTGGGGCCCAGAATTGGACACAATACTCCAGATGTGGCCTCACCAGGGCTGAGTAGAGGGGCAGGATCACCTCCCTCGATCTGCTGGGGGCGCTCTTCTTAGTGCATCCCAGGATCCCCTTGGCCTTCTTGGCCATGAGGGCACACTACTGCCTCATGGTCAACTTGTTGTCCACCATGATGCCCACGTCCTTCTCTGTAGAGCTGCTCTCCAGAAGGTCAGTCCACAGCCTGTACTGCTGTCTGGGGTTATTCCTCCCCAGGTGCAGAACCTTGCCCTTGGCCTTGTTGAATTTCATGAGGTTTTTCACCACCTAGTTGTCCAGTCTGTCCAGGTACCTCTGGATGGCAGTGCAGCCCTCTGGGGTATCAGCTACTCCTCCCAGTGTCATCAGTATTATCGGTGAACTTGCTGAGGGGGCAGTCTGTCCATTTATCTAGGTCATTGATGAATAAATTGAACAGGACTGGACCAAGGACTGACCCTTAGGGGACACCACTAGCTACAGGCCTCCAACTAGACTCTGCACCGCTGATCACCACCCTCTGAGCTCTGCCATCCAGCCAGTTCCTAATCCACCTCACTGTGCACTCATCTATCCCACACTTCTGGAGCTTGCCCAGGAGGATGTTGTGAGAGACAGTGTCAAAAGCCTTGGTGAAGTCGAGATAGATGACATCCACTGCTTTCCCCTCATCATAGAAGGCTATCAGGTTAGTCAAGCAAGATTTCCCCTTGGTGAATCCATGTTGACTACTCTTGAGCACCTTCTTGTCCTCCACGTGCCTGGAGACAACGGCCAGTACAAGCCATTCCATCACTTTTCCGGGAACGGAGGTGAGGCTCACTGGCCTGTAGTTGCCTGGGTCCTTCTTCTTGCCTTTTCTGAAGACTGGCGTGACATTGGCTTTTTTAAATGTATGGTCATAATGGTATGGTTGTTGATATGGTATGGTTCCAACAAAAAGAGAAAAGTCACATTCAGATATCAAAACCATTCTGCCTCAGAATTTTCCATTCAACCTGCTCTCCTTTTTCCAGAAAGCACGGGAAAAAAAGGGTATTCAAGGAACAAACTTACTTGTTTTATATGGACCAGAAAAACAGATTTCTACTGCAGTGAGTTAGTGAGCGTCTGCTGTTGGTGAAGTAGCCTTTACTTACAGGAACTACTACAGCTAGTCTGCCAATTCACCAGAATCGAAATGCCTATCCATAGTACACAGAGATATTTGGCTCTTTTTAACGCAGGACTAGGAGAGAAGGAACTGTCCTTAACAGCAAAAAGAGAGGGAAGAGCTGCTGCTGTGAGGCATATTATGTACAGCCTGGGTGGTTATAGCCAGCCAGCAACTTATTTCCCATCTTCAGGGATTCTTAGATAAAATGTACAGCACTGACTGGATTACAGAAAATACGGGTTATTACTACATAAGCAGATAATATCCTGACATGTGTTGCTGTTTCAGAATAGCTTTCCAAATTTTGCCAGGACTTAACATAAGCTATTTCATCTATATTTTCTAGTTTTAAATGTATATTTTGAAGACTGAAGATTTTACATTTTTTATTGATGGGAATATCTTAAAGAGATTATTTACAGTTTTGTAACTATTAGGATGGAGTCCACACAAAACCTATGACTTGTTCTCTTTGACACAGAAACTCATATGACTATAAAGACCAAATTTGTCTTCCTATCTTTTACTTCCCCACATTCTTTTTTCATATAACCTGTGTCAGGGGACTCAAACTGGAATGATTTTTTTTTAAAGGAAAGAAGTTCTTTGTTGTTGTTCTTTTTATTTTTCAAATAGCACTTGCTACAGCTGAATCACATCAGGCAATGCAAAAGCTGAAGTTCCCATAGTAACATTAGCATATACACAAGTGATAATAAAGCCTCTACAGTACCCTTGCAATCCTGTGTATTTCATTTATGTCATTAGTTTTGTTCTTCATTTTAATCTGATTTTGTTGTCTTGTACTATTTTCCCTCTGAGTTTCATTAGTTGCTATGAAACTGATGTTGTGGATAGGATGAAACATACTGGTATGTACAAGTATAGTTTTAAATCAGTTCACCTCTCATTCGCAGTGTATACTCTAGAGTGTGAACTCTCTCTGGAAAAAAATATAGTAGTTAACACTGTACATTCCAGAACTGAACACCCATTTTAAAGAAAAATGAATAAGCAATCCATACTTTAGGAAACATCAAAAATAATACGCTGTTCGGTGAGCATCTTTAGCTGAAATTGGCCTACAAGAGATCGCAGCTTCTAGAAACATTCATTTGAAGATGTCCTTAGAGTTTCAATAAAGTTAAAATTAAAATCACACATTTAGCACTGAATTCTGTAGTTTCTTCCCTTGCTGCTGATGCATGATGTTAATCAGAACAATAGATAGCTGTAATATTAAATATAAAGTACATAGGAACAAATTCTGCAAAGGACCTGAGACATTTTTAGGCTAAAAACAACTTAGGCAGACTTAGCACTTAACAGTTTCAGGAATTGGTTTCTTAAAGGATGAAGAAGGACCCTGGACACAGTGTTCCAGATGTGGTCTAATGAGTGCCAAGCAGACGGGATCATGTCCTTTGACGTGCTAAATAAACACTTGATAATGCAGCCAAGGCATGGTGTGACTTCCTTGCTACAAGATGCTTGTCAGCAGTGCTGTGCTGTCAGCCAGTCTGTCAGTCAGACCCTAGCCTGCTTGGGATTATTCCATCCTAGGTACAAGACTTTGATTTAGTTTTGCCGAACCTCATGCAGTTCTTGCTGGCCAGATCTTCCAGAGCTTCCTTACAGCCTTTATGCAACTCCTCTAAGGTTGGCATTATCTGTAAATGAGATACAGATGAGGGTGCACTCAATGCCGTCATGCACACTTTTTATAAAGATACTGAATAGTACTGAACCCAGTATCAGCTCTTAAGGAATCACACTCATGAACAGCTGACACTAATGACCACTCTGTGCTTGGCAGCTTAGCACTTTTTTCATCCATCTACCCAACGAATTTAACAGATTGTAAACAACATGTTGTAGGAGAGAAGGTACTGATACCAAAAAATTTATTTAAGACATTTTCACAGAGTTGGCAGATATCATACAAGACCTACAAAGGTCTGAATCCTTCTGCAAAAAGCAGCTGAAGGCCATATCTTAGGACTTCTCAAGTGTCACTAGTTAACCTGTATAACTGAGTGGAGGCCAAAGTCAAAAAGGATCTATTCAATACAGTTTGTGCAATTCATTGTGAAAAAGACACAGGTTACACGCAGTAACTGAGACTGTAGTCAAAGTTAGGATGAGCTCAGTCTCATCTAGATTATTTGTATGCTTGGGGGAATTGTTATGATGAACACTGTCAAGAAAAGGGTCTTGATTTTTCTCTAAACTACCAGTCCTCTAGAAGCAAATGATTTTTCACAGGTGCACAAGAAATCTGAGGCAGATACAAAAAGTTATGCCCAGGTATGTTAAACAGACTAGTTCTTCAAGAGCAACCCATTTTTCTGGTGTTACTTTGTTTTGCAGTATGATTTTAGGACAAACAAGTTATTGCCATCATTTGCAATTACTGTATTGCAATTATTATATTATTCCTACACTAGTTCACATTTTTATGCATTTTTACTATTAACATTCTACTGTCTTGTAATTATTTATGTAAGTATATATATATATGTAACATTCAACTTGATACATTGGCTATTCTCTTTAATTGAAAAAAAACAGATAATTGAGACTGTTATATACTATTTTTTATATAATTGCACTGTTCTTATCATGAGCCTGTTTTCCATAAAGAAACAAAACAAATCACACCAACATATTTTATCTCCTATACATTTGCTAAGAAACACTGAAGATACGCATATAAGATGCTCAGAAAATAACCAGTATAAATCTGTCTGACTGAATGAAGGCAGCAGTAAAAATCATTTATCTTTTTTTTCTCCTTACAGGACTATTAAATCCCTGGACATTGGAATTGCATTTCTTGCCTACTACATTAAACACCATGTGCGTTCTTCATTTTGCCAGTATCCCATGTGTAAAGGCATCTTCTTCTTGCCCAGATGGTAAAAACGCACATTTGGCCATTTTCCTAGTTTTGGGTTGCCTGTGTTTCTTTGTACTTCATTTCTCTTTTACTTATTTGTTCTTGATTGTGTTGCCATGTGCTCTTGCTATGCCATAAAATTGTTTTTACTCAAAGCAAGAGCAAGCTGTATGCTCATGTTGCATGGGTTTTGACACTGTTTTCTTTCAATGGGCTTCCCAGCACCTGCTGTAATATCCATAATCCAAGCCGCCCTTTTCTCCAGTGTTTAAGTATTTTTTATTTTTGGAATCTAAGTGTCAAGAGATGTGATTGAAGATAACGAGATCTGCGGTACCACTGTCACAGGGGAGGAATTGTGCAGAATAGATGGCCCATGCAGATGTATGCTGGTTGTCCACCTGTAGCCATGCCAGTTCTCAGTATACTGTCTGGATTACTAAGTAAGTTAACAAAATCATTTTTAATTAGAAGTTAACACTCAAAATGCAGATACAAGCTGTAAATAGATACTACATAGTGAATATGTGAATTTTCTTGAATTTCAATAAAAGGATAGACATGCTTCTTTGATACTCTGCTTTGGTTTATAAAAACTTGTTCTCTCTCCTAAAATGAAATATTAAATCTGTGTGTAACTATACACTCCTAGGATCTCTAGGACATGGCTGATGCTTAAAAAAAGCATACTAAAATTCTAGTTTTCCTTTACTTGCTTACTCAGGGATGTTTAGCCAATCACAGACAGCATGGTGACTTCTGCATCTATGATGGGTAAGAGAACTAAGACCATTTCAGTGCTTTCCTGGTGCAGTGATGCACATATGAACCTCTAAGCAGTCTACAGAAATTCAAGAAATATGGATGAACAATGATTTAAAGGTCTGTAAAATTGCTTATCATTGCTTAGATTGTTAAAGGTAGGGAATAGCTCTCTATTGATGGCAGGCTTGACTCAACTTTTTTGCTGTTCTTTTTGACTTAAAAAAATACAAAACTGTAAAATGTACAGAATTTGTAAATTTTGTGCTATATTAAAAGCAGCACTGGTAACTTTTGAAGGAAATTGTCACCAGGCTACTTTGAGGGAGATATCCACCCTCAAATGTCTTTAGATGGACCTCAAGGTCTTTTGGCGTCAATGCAAAGAAAAATGCACTCCTTTACCTTCTCCCTTTCATGGAAATGCAGGTCTGTGAAAGTAGGTCAGCTTTGCCAGCAGGTTGAGGGAGGTGGTCCTCCCCCAGAGCTAAGGAGCTCTGATGAGGCCATACTGGAGTATTGTGTGCAGTTCTGGGCTCCCCTGTACAAGGAGGACATTGAGCTTCTGGAGAGGGTCCAGCACAGAGCGACAAAGATGAATAAGGGACTACAGCATCTATCTTATGAGGAAAGACTAAAAGTGAGCTGGGCCTGTTTAGCTTAGGAAACAGAAAATTGAGAGGGGATCTTATCAATATCAACCTGAGGGGAGAATGTAGCGAGCATGGGGTGGCCCTCCCCAACTCTTCCCGGTGGTGGCCAGTGACAGGACAAGGGGTAATGGGTACAAGTTGAAACACAGGAAGTTCTATCTCCATGTGAGGAAGAACTTCCTTACTGTGAGGGTGACAGAGCCTTGGAACAGGCTGCCCAGAGAGTCTGTGGAGTCTCCTTTTCTGGAGATCTTCAGAACCCACCTGGATGTGACCTTGTGCCACGTTCTCTAGGTCTCTCTATTGGAGCATGGGGTTTGGACTAGATAATCTCTAGAGGTCCCTTCCAACCTTAACCATTCTGTGATTCTGTGAACTGACCAGGAGTTCTGGTGCAGTATTCCTTTCCTGTCAGCCTACCTCCTTGGTCTTCTCAGCTCCTATGTGTTATTGCCTAATTATTTATCTGACTCTTCCATTTAACTGCACATTAGCATATGCTGCATGGCAGGGTGGGTAAAGAATAGAGAGGTATTCAACAAAAGTTTCTGATAAGATACAGAATGAGCGCACAGTATGTCAGTTACTATGCAATCATTTATACTTTGATGTTAAGAAAAGTTTCAACATAATAAAAGAGAAAAAAATGAAAATCTGTTTTATCAACTGCCATTTTTAAAGGAATTCTTACTTTTCATTAAAAATATTTGTACAAAAACATGAAATGTAATGCATAACTCCTCAGTCAAACCTGTGTCATCATAGCATCTCCAGGTAGCAAATCTGTTGTATGCATAAAATATAGAATCTCATAACCAAAGAAACCCTATGGTAATTTCTTTTCACTTCAAAATATTTTAAATTTCAGATACCAAGTGGCTAAGAAACCTGGATTTTTCTTCATCTACTTTATTAAACTATAAGCAACTAAACAGTGTTTAACCTATTTCTTTGATATCTATTTTCAGTTTTGCTTCTCTGACAATTAAGTTGTATGCTTTATTTTTTTTAATTGCATAACTTAAGGTGCTCATGGTAGCTGTAGTTTTCCATTTGTCGTTTTCCACTTGTAATTTTCTGTTTGTTCTGTCTTGCTATATTTGCCTCTGTATAATGACCAAGGCCTCTCTATCTACTCTGGAGAAAAAAAAAAAAAATCATTTCTGTCAAGCAGAACTTTTTCATGTTAGCTTATTTTTCCTAAGGCTGTTTTCTTCAATATCAAAATAAAAATTTTCCTGATCGAAAGTATCCAGTTATCATTTTCTTGTAAGGAGTGTGTAGACATTCCACTGCTTTTCAGTTTTTCTATTTTTTCCTGCTCTCCCTAGTACTTTCCAGTGAGAGAGCAGAAGAAAGATGTAGAAACAGATTTTTTAGCTCAGACACCCTTTGGATGGAATATGACTAGTATGCTTGGTAAGGGTTGAGTACAGCTCTCAAAAGAGTTACCTACTGGTGTATTTGTGCTGTTCTAGAAGGCAACCCTAAACTCACCCAGAGCTTGATCCATCTATACTGTAGCATTTTTAAATCTCTT
>NW_010583959.1:371524-388247 GCF_000705375.1 Tinamus guttatus | reverse complement strand
CTTTCCCTATTTAATAGTTTTGGTAGCTCTTCTTCCTCTGAGGAACATGTCCATGTATGACAACACTTAATGGTCCAGACTACAGCAACCCAAGGAAACTCATAATGTGCCTTTTGCTGATGCACTTAATGATCAAGATGAAGTTCTGTCTCTCCTCCTCCACCCCTAGATAAATTTCACAACCCCAAGAAGGGAAGACATATTTCTCAAATTGGAAACAGCTGAACTAAACCAATACCACACATTTTTCATAGCATCTTCTGTTACAGCTCCTGGGATATCTCAGTCCTTTGTAACAAGCAGAGATTTTAAAGTCTGTTTTTGAAATCCAAGCTACATGAATTCAGTAGCTTCTTTATTAAAGAACTAATTTAACTCATAACTTTTTGATGTGAATCTATTAACCCTCTTAATTTTATTATATCCTATTTTCATGCATAGCTAAGTACATTTCTCTAGATGAGTAGCTCAAAAACTAGCTATCTACTTGTTGAATATATACCACACTCTCTCATAAAGCTGTTTCCTAATATCGATGTTGCCAATAGAAAACTCCATTGCCTTCAGTAGGATCAGGATTCACCCAATTTTCCTATGTGAAAATAACAACGGAAGATTTTAGACTCCTGTCTTATAAGCACTGTTGACAATCTGGAAACAGTGCTTTTCATTCACTATATAGACTCTGTCTTAACTGTGGGAACTGTGAATTGCTTCCAATGACTGGATACCTACCTTACCCACATTTTTACATCAATAAGAGATGTGTATATGTGTACCTTTTTTACTGTCTTTTATTTTCAGAAGAATGACAGAAATCAAGGAGAATTTTCATTCTGGCCACATCCGCCATTGCTGAGGGAGCAGATTAATGCCAGCCTTTTAAGAACATATTTCCTCCTTAGTACAAACATAACATTGGGATCCAAAGTTTGGTCATCTTAATTTTCAAAGATAGCTGCATGAAATCTCAGTATTTCTTCTGAGAGTACACAATAGTTAAACGTCAGTTAAAAACAATGGCTGCAAAAAGAAATTGCCAGAATAATGTTTTGAGGAAAAGGAAAAGGAAAAGGAAAAGGAAAAGGAAAAGGAAAAGGAAAAGGAAAAGGAAAAGGAAGGAGAAAAAAGAATACAAAAAGAATGAATGAAAGAAAAAAGATAAAAAAGGGAAAAAGAAAGCAAGTTTTGCAAATTGTGTTTCTGACAGGCTGTTAATTTGTTAAAATTTCCCTTTTTTTCTCTTTTTTTGTAACAGACTATTTTTAGCTTTCTATATCATATTACACAATATTTTGGTTAACAGTCATACTCTTTCTAGGTCAGCCTGTGATCAGAAATTGAAGAAAGGATTCAGAAAGGTATGGAATTTTCCAAAGCAGAGATTCCCAAGAGGATATAAAACTCAAATCCCACTGAAATTCTGATTTATTTATTCAAAGGGACTTGTTCAAATAAAAGTTTTCGGAAAGACTAGCTCAGAAAAGGTATGATGCATGGCCTTTTACATCAAGTACCATCTTGAGCTTTTTATCAGTCTGAGGCATTTTCATGCTCAATGCCAAGGGTTATTTTTTGTTTTGACTTTATTTCATAATAATATTCTTCCAAATTTGCATTTTGGAAGTTGTGTAGTAGTTGTCTCTGAGTGTTAAACATATGTAAGTGGGAAATCTGTAGGATCATTAGCCAAAAGCCGCACTTTAAAACAGTTTGTTTTGGAATTCAGAACTCCAGCATTCAATCTTAAGCAGCTGTAGGCTCAAGATATATTTCCCTCCTACACTGCAAGAATTGCAGGAGACTTTTAGCACCCACTCCATTAGCGACAACTCACAGCAGAAATTAATTAAAGTTAAGCATGTCCAAGACAATCTAAAGGTGGGACATCTCTCCAAAATGTTTTACACAGTGGATTAAGTTAATAGCTCAGTGAAGAGCTATAATAGCAATTGTATCAGTTTATATGCAGCATGGATATCCTACATCATCTTATTAAGGATTCTGCAGCAGTATTTTTTCCTTCTGAGATACCAAAAAAGTATAGGAAAGTGCAGAAAGTGCACATATACAAGGCACTGCATAGAAAATATTTCTACAGTTGGGAAATGTATTGATCTGAAAATGACATCTCATTTATAAACCAGACAATCCTAGCAGAAATATGATAACTTTAAAGCAAATATTAAGAAGTCAGGTATTGACCATCCAGTTACCTGGGGGCCTCTGGAGTTACAATTATAACAGCCACTTGAAACATGACCCAGTCAGTTTCCCCTTTTAGATGTGGTACCAGGGAGACAATTCAGGTTTCTAAGAAAACATTGTCCTGAAGCACAGGCATAACCAGAGAGATAAATCATAAATAAGTTGTACAGAACATGGTATGCTGTTCAGGAAAGATACATTCACTTATGTACCACACAAACAGCCTGAAGTTAGGGCATTTGCAAAGATGAACAACTTTGTGAAAGGAAGCCCCCTTATAAAATGTGAACTCCGACAGAAATTCATGGGCACACAAAATAAACTCCAAGAGACAATATGCACACCAAATGAGTGCAAAGATTTCTGCACTCATTAGGGAAGCTCATGCCTCATATAGTAAAAGACAGACGGTACCATTTATTTTCCTTTTTAGGTGCTTGAAATTATATCAAAAGTTTTAGATTTTCCAGGAGGCACTGAGCAGTCTTATTTCTCACTGATGTCAGTGGGAGTTAATGAGGTGCAGTAACATGCAGCATGTAGCAATAAATGACTGTATAATATATATATTTTTTTTTTTTCTTATGGGGTTAGGGACATTCTGTAAGCTTGGAAACTCATACCCAAGATTTTATCTAGCCCCAAATAATAATTCTAGCCAACACCCCTATTTTTTCTTGTACATCCATAAGAAAATCTCACATTTCTAAATAAAACTAATCATCTGGAGCTGCTGCTACTTTGTCTTTAAATATATAGTGCCTTTTACATTTAGCTCATCATATGATTGAGCCTGATGTAATTTCGCCAGTATTCAAGTATTACCTGCTATCAGTAGAAGAATATTTCATTATGTGAATACTCTAACATCAAACTGTATGGCACAGTGAAATTTTGTGCTCCAGAACCTTAGAATCCTACCAAATACCACCATAAGTAAATTTTGCGTAATAAAAAGTGCATTTTATTAACAAGTAAACATGAAAATGTGATATAAACTCTTCCTATTAGAAACTATTCTAAACTTTTTTCAATAAAGCATTATTTAATACTTTTAAAAAAATTCTTCTATTTAACTCAACCACTTGGCATTTCTATTGTGCAATTCATCCAAGGATATAAGAAAGCTTTGTAAAACAGAATTAATTAAACCCACAGCACTCTCATGAGGAGGGAATGGAAAAGAGAAATCATTTTACATGCCACTTAAATGCAACCACCTTTGTGGTGCAGTGTGTCAGCTCTTTAATTGTTCAGAGCATCATTAGGCAGTAGATTAAGACAAGAAGCTATTAATATTCAAATAAGACTACAAAATGAATGTACTTCAGTAAAACCTACTTACTTATATTGTGTTTTAATCAAAGCACTAAAAATAAATAATAAAATTGGATGTAAAACTTTTATTATTTTATTTATTCTACTTTTGGGTAGTGAACAGCCAATTTGCTAAAGAATACCCTCCTTCAAATTTCTAACTGTTCTTATTACTATTATTTATTAAGATGCATTACATATAACATCTAGGATTATTTCAAGGTGTACATTTTCTATGGAAAATATTTTCTATATTTTAGTCTCTGCATTTAACTCGTTCTACAGAAAATTAATTGCTTTATACAAAGGCTTTCCTCAACTCTACTCAAGTGCTATCTTTCCGTGGTATTTTTATCTGATTTATCATGTCTAATGCTGCAGCTTTCTGTTTTAAACAATGCCCAAAACAATGGAAAAATAGGCTAGAGGCAAAAAAGATTTCCTCATTATAGACAGCATTTTATTAGCAATAGTTGTTATAAAAATAGACGTTTTTAAAAGATTATAAAGGCATTCCCTGTCCTAATCAGAGTGAAGTGCAAAAACTATGGAACTTAATAATGTGAACTTTTTATCATTCTAGTTTAAAGGCTTACGTACAACAAACTAAAAATTTATCTTTGGAAACATTACTTAGTGATTTGTTTTGACAGAATGGTCCACTTTTGACAGCTACATTCTGGACAGAGAATATGTGTACCAGCAGCTTTAGTGACTTTCACACATGATTTTTTACAAAGTTTGGTATGTTTGCATTTAAATGTTGTTCAATTGACTTATCCAAGTTATTAAGAATACCTTAAGATTTAAATGAGTTATTTGCCTGAACCCATTTGCAAATACTTAGAAACTCCGGACATGACAAAAAGCACCTTGGTCTTTTCTGCTCTAGTCCCTACTTTGTTGCCTTAGCATTAACAAGTGAGAAAACATGAGCCTACTTTGCATTCCTTCTTCTACTACCTTATTTTAATTAATTTCACAAGACTACAGCTTTCACTGAGACAAAAATCTTTTTTTTTTTCCTGTAAATTGTTCTCCTTCTGTTTGTTAGTCTTATTCCCAGTCTACTTACTCTTTGGGCAGCAGAATGAAGACTCCAACATAGGAAGGCCAGAGAAAATTTACCATTTACCTCATGATTTGGCAAGTTGTAAAAGGTAAACACAACCAATCTAGAGAGAGGGAGAAGGAAAAATAACATGTAATTCTGGATGATAGTGAATTAAAGTAAAACATATGCAGTCTTTTAGTAACCAGCTATTACTTGTAAAACTAATTAATTGAGTAAAGGATTTGAAGGGTTAAAAAACTGAATGTTCTGGAACAAGTCCATAAAATGAAGAGAACTGACAGAATCCTCTGCTACAACCGCAGGCATCAGCACTTCTTTTTTCACTGCCGCTATGAACCTCTTACTTGTATTATAAAAGGAAAATTATAAGCATACACTTAAGGAATAAAATTAGACTATCTACAAATTATTTTAAGCTAGCACCAATCTTCTCAAGGATGTGAAAAGAAATTAAATTGTTCACCTCAAAGTTGCAGAGAGAGGGTTTATTTGGAGCATCACCGTTCAGATTCAGTAGGTTTTTCAGCAAGTTATGAGATGAAAGAATCACATAGATCATTATGGGGTAAATGTTTGTAGAGAAATTTGCACCTTAACAACAGTTCAAGGCTGTGCTGTCTTACAACAAAACATCCTGAGTTTTCTGAGAATATGTGATCAAAATCTGACAGCTTATTTAGTTAAGCATGGGGCATGCTTAACCTGCCTGCTTTTCCTCTGAGACACGCTCTTTCTTATGTTTTCTTCCTCAGAGCAAGGCTTTCTCTCCGCAGTTTATACCTCCCCACACTCACCAAGACCATATACATACATTTAATCCAGATTAAGTCCCTACCCCCATCTCTGCCCTCCTTGAGGATACCAGTGGCAATGGAAGAAAGTAAATGGTTGGGATGGTCCCATTACATATTCCCATTATGGTTTTGATGGGAAGAAGGTTCAAACAGACCACCTCTCTCCTCTTCTTCTGGCACGTGGAAAGATTGTTGGCTTTCACATATACAACAATGATGTGTTTCCTCATGTCTTTCCGATTTCAGTCTACACTCCCAGACATTTGGTACATCAAGGTTCAAGAAATGATGAGATGTGCTGTAAATTCACCTCAGATGGTTGGGGAAGGAAGACAGGTCCTCCTGCAGGCACTGACAGGTGGAGAGAGATGTTGGGAGCAATATGTGAGGCGCTCAGGCTCCCGACCAGCCATGGTCTCCAGAGCTCCTCCGTTGCTAAGTAACAGGAAGAGGGTACAGCTGCTGCTCACTCTCTGAAAATTACAACACCTAAAATGTGATTAAGAACTGTCTGTTTTCATGTTCAGGAATCATAAGTTTTAAAGCTTCAAGCATGGGATTCTCCGAAGCATAATGGAGCAAAGAATAAAATTACAGACAGGAAAAAAAAAAAAAAAGCTTACTAAAAATGGTTCAACCAAGCTGCTGCTCTTTTCGTTCAGAGCTATGTATAAATACAGCTATTTATAATCTGCTACTGCAATCATTATGCCAGTATATTCACTACAAAACTCTTTGCAAATAGTGCAGTGACTCAGAAGAGAGAATTTTTGCCAAGGGCTGGCAATGCAGGTCTTCAATCTCGTTTGTATCTTAGAGAGTTTTGTGACTTTATCAGAATCATTGATCTCCAAGATTGTAATTATGAAGGGTTTAAGTAATAATAAAGCTTATTATTATTGATACTCAGAATACACTATAGAATAAAATCTCCTCATACTGCCCAGATGCTGACCCAGAACTTTCTTTGACTCACATATCTCAGGATTATGAAAAACGTTAACAGGTGGTTTTGCTGATGTATAGGCTTATAGTTGGAAAGGTCACAGTAAAGCAGAGATATTTGTCTTAGTTTGTAACCTAAACATAGGACTGTAGGCAGGAGTTTTGTTTTAGACAGCTACAATTATGGCTTCAAAGTAATGATTGCAAGTTTCTTCCATCCATAGGAAACAGCACTCTGTCTATAAAGCCACCAAACATATTTTAAAAAAGAGGATACTGAAGACAGGTCTAATAATTTCAGTCTACTTTTACATATGTTTTCCTTTTGCTAGATACTATACAAGGCATATATTGCTACATGCATATATAAAAGATATGAACTGTGTTGTAAATACTGAGAAACCAATTTGTAGCAAGCTGGATCTAAAATTTTATGCAAGGTCATTTTTACATTTGATGGGTATTTCCAGGAAAGAAAAGGTAAGTAACCATAAGCAGTGAAGAGAATATCTGAATATGTAAGAACTAGTGAAATGCTTGGAATCTGTATCCAAAGCCAGATCCAAAAGCTCCAAATATTCACAGAAGACAAAGAAAAAAACTGCTTCTTAACCACAAAACATAAGAGTGTCAGTAAAGCATCAATCAAAGTTCAGATGAACTCTAAATGGAAAATATGTTAGCAATACCCACTCTTAATTTGGCAATGGAAGAAGAATAACCAAGTATTCAGAAAGGGAAATGACGCTGGAACAGACTTGGAAAACATAATCTTAATTCTGTTGTTGGTTGATGATGGCAAGAGAGTTCTGCACAAATTTCTTTAAAAAAAATCACATTGTGCTGGACTAACAGTTAAGATAAAACTGATGAGCAAGTGTGTCTACATTGGTGTTCTAGACTGAATCAGGAGTATGATTTTGAAGTAAATATCATGATCATCTCACCTAATGGTACCCTCATGATCATCGCACCTAATGGTACCCACCACCCTGGGTGGGTACCCTGGTTACAAAAAAACAGAAAAAACAGAGTTGCTGAATGCCTTCTTTGCTTCGGTGTTTACCAAGGGCCGCCCTTTAGAGTCCCAGGCCCTAGGGACAAGATAAGCAGCCTGGAGAGAGGCTTCTTGGCCATGAGGGCACACATGTCTCATGGTCAACTCGTGATCCATCACAATGCCCAGGTCTTTCTCTGCAGAGCTGCTTTCCGGAAGGTCAGTCCCCAGCCTGTACTGCTGTCTGGGGTTATTCCTCCACGGGTGCGGGACCTTGCACTTGGCCTTGTTGAATTTCATGAGGTTTTTCACCGCCCAGTTGTCCAGTCTGTCCAGGTCCCTCTGGATGGCAGCGCAGCCCTCTAGGTTATCAGCTACTCCTCCCAGTTTCATCAGTATTATCAGTGAACTTGCTGAGGGGGCAGTCTGTCCATTTATCTAGGTCATTGATGAATAAATTGAACAGGACTGGACCGAGGACTGACCCCTGGGGTACACCTCACCACCCTCTTGGCTCTGCCATCCAGCCAGTTGTTAAGCCACCTCACCATCCACTCGTGTAAGCCACACTTCCCGAGCTTGCTGTGAGGAACAGTGTCAAAAGCCTTGGTGAAGTCAAGATGGATGACATCTACCTCATCTCATCTACCCAGCCACTCATTCCATCATAGAAGGCTATCAGGTTAGTCAAGCATGTTTTCCCCTTGGTGAATCCATGCTGACTACTCCTGAGTACATTCTTGTTCTTCACATGCTTAGGGGCAAGAGTCAGGATGAGCCATTCCATCAACTTTTCCCGAGATGGAGGTGAGGCTGACTGGCCTGTAGTTGCCTCGGTCCTCCTCCTTGCAATTTTTGAAGACTGGCGTGACATTGGCTTTCTTCCAGTCTTCTGGCACCTCCTCCGTTCTCCAAGACCTTTCAAAGATGACGGAGAGTGGCTTAGCAATAACATCCACCAGCTCACTCAGCACTCAACCCATTAGGACCCATGGCTTTGTGGGGATCAAGTTTACCTAAATGTTCCCTAACCCAATCTTCCTCCACCCAGGGCAAGTCTTCCTCTCTCCAGGCTTCTTCTCTTGTCTCCAGGGTCTGGATTGCTCTAGAGCCTCTGAATATTCCAGGATTCCAGAGAGCTGCCCTTGGTAAACACTGAAGCAAAGAAGGCATTCAGTAACTCTGCTTTTTCTGTGTCTTTCATAACCAGGGCACCCAGCTCATTCACCAGCAGACCTACGTTTTCCCTAATCTTCATTTTGTCACTGATACATTTGAAGAAACTTGTCTTGTTATCTTTAACACCCCTTGCCAGATTTAATTCCAAATGTGCCCTAGCCTACCTTGTTGCATCCCTGCATTCTCTGACATTCCTATATTCCTCCCAAGGGTCCTGTCCTTTTTTCCACTTTCTGTTTAATGCCTCCTTCTGTTTGAGTTTCGCCATGCGCAGCTTGCTCATTACGCAGGCCTCCTGCCCCCCCGGCCTGACTTCTTACTCAAAGGGATGCACTGCTCCTGAGCATGGAGGAAGTGCTGCTTGAATACTAACCAGGTGTCTTGGACCCCCCTTCCTGCTAGAGCCCTAGCCCATGGCTACCTTCTAAGTAGGTCTCTGAAGAGGCCAAAGTTGGCCCTCCTAAAGTCCATGGTTGCAAGGCCACTTACAGCCCTGCTTCCTCCTCGTTGCATCCTGAGCTCCACCAACTCATAATCACTGCAGTCAAGGCTACCCCCCAACTTCACATCTCCTACAAGTCCCTCTCTATTTGTTAGTACGAGGTCCAGCACCCACCTCTCCTCATTGGCTCCTCCACAAACGGTGTCAAAAAGGTATCGTCAATACACTCCAGGACTGTTTGTGCCTGGCTGTGTTGTCTTTTCAGCTGATGTCAGGGTGGTTGGAATCTCTCATGAGAACCAGGGCCTGAGACCTTTCAGCTGTCTGTAGAAGGCCTCATCAACTTCCTTGTCCTGGTCAGGTGGCCTGGTCAGGTGAGCAGACACCCACCACAGTGTCTCCCACATCAGCCTGCCCTCTAATCCTTACCCACAAGCTCTCAACTCGCTCATCATCCACACCAAGGTTAAGCTCCATGCATTCCAGTTGCTCTCCAGCATAAAGAGCAACTCCACCCCCTCGGCTTCCCAGCCTGTCCTTCCTAAAAAGCACATAGCCTTCCATGACAGCACTCCAGTTGTGTGAGCTATCCCACCACGTCTCTGTAATTCCAATGAGATCATGATGCTGGGACCGCACACAGATCTGCAGTTCCTCCTATTTATTCCCCATGCTGCATGCATTGGTGTACAGGCATTTCAGGGAAGTAATTGAGACTGCAAGATTCCCAGGAGGGGTGAAAGAGGACTCTCTATGATCATATCTTATATTCACTTCCCCACTTACATTCTTCTGCTGGGCATATTCTGACTTTGGCTGCATCACACTGATTGCCCTGTCCATGTAGCATTCCCCATCCCCCTTCATGCTTAGTTTAAAGCCCTCCTAATCAGGCTGGCCAACCTTTTGGCAAAGACACACATGCCCCTCTTGCTGAGGTGGCTCTCATTGTTCCCCACTAGGTATTGGTCTTCAAACAGTGTCCCATGGTCATAGAAACCAAAACCCTGTTTCCAAGACCAGCAGCGCAGCCAATTTTTAACCTGCAATATCCACCTTTTCCTCCTCATATCCATTCCTCTCATTGGCAAGATAGAGGAGAACGCAACCTGGTCTCCCAAACCTTTGACTGCCATCCCTAGGCTCTGAAATCTCACTTGACATTGCTCATTTTCTCCATGACATCATTAGTACCCACATGCAACAGTAACAGCGGATAATAGTCAGACACCTAGACAAGCCTTGGCAGTCTCTCTGTGACATCCCTTATTCGAGCCCCTGGCAGACAGCAGACCTCTCCGGACAAAGGTTTGGGTCTGCAGATTGGTGCCTCTGTGCCTGGCAGAAGGGACTCACCCACGACAATCACATGTCACTTCTTCCGGGTGCTCCTTATCTCCTTAGTGGGGGTGGTCTTAAGGTGTGGACTTGACTGCCTTGCCCTGGGCAACTTTCCTAGATGGACCTTGGTCCTTGACCTCATTTGTCTGGCCCTCAAGCTCCAGGGCCTCATACCTGTTGAACGTGGTTGCCTGGGGAGACAAGGTGGGTTGGGAAAGGGTTCTCCTGCCACCTACAACAGGGATCTGTTTCCATTCTTGTTCATCTCTTAATACTGTTAATTCTGCTGCCTCTGCCCAATGGCAAGAGGGTAGGGGATCTTCAGATCAACCTGTGGAGGTTCTCTGGGTGCACTTTCTGGGATGATTGCACATTCTTTCTAACATTCTCTGATGGTCCTCAGCCTTTCTAGGAGGCTTCTTTAGCTCCACTACCGGACTAAGTAGGTCATCCACCTGTTCACACCTAAGGCAGGTGTTGTCTCTGCTACTCCCGGGTAACATGGAGAGGCTCAGACACTCCCCGCAGACAGAGACCTGGACTGCCACATATTTCTGTGGCAGTTTAGTCTGTGTCACCATAGTCTTCCTGGCGCAGGCTCTCCATCGAGTGCTGAGTACCATGGCTTTGCCTGATTTCTCAATGAGGGGAGACTGTGGAGAGAGACCTTTTCCTGAGGTGACTCCCGGCACCTCTGGCCTGCACCAACTGCCGCCCCATGCCACCGGTCGCTCGCACTCTATCCCTGGACTTGGCGATGCCCACACGGGGGTCACCACTGGGGCTGCCTCTCGCTCCCTGCGCTTTCTTGCTCGGTGGTTTTTGCCTCCGTTGTGCTCCTCTAGGTGAGGTGCTCTGGCATTAGTGTCTGCTCTGGAGCCCTTTCCTTCGAGATATTTTTTTATTTCTTCTATGCATAAAATAATGCAAAGTAAAAGTGTTTCTCACACTGAAATGGTATTTAAGGATGGAACTAACGCATTTTAAAAAAATACTGATGATTAGGATGTTATGTTAATCTTTGTGATTTCATATGGAGAAGTAAGCAAGTTTGGGTGACTTTTTTGCTTTGCAGTGATAAAGTATCTATACACTAGATATAATGTATAGCCACGTGTTGCACAGTTTCATTACATGAACATTGTTTTATATGTAGCAGGACATGAGTCTTCCTTCACTACAAACCCAGAGGAAGGAGCTACCTTTTCTTGTGGAATACTGCTGGATTACTGTTGAGGTTGTTATGGACACTGAATAAAGAGACAAAGTAGCATATTTAAATGAAGATTTTTCCAAATCATAGCCTTAATTTGGACTTGATGTTATTTTATTTTACTCTGTCAACACATTTCTTTGAATTGGAAGCTATTCTACGGGATAAGGCCTTAGTTACCAACATTTATTTTGACCAGCTATCGTGTTCATTATAAGCAAGTTATATCCCTGCTTTCATGTGTGATTGTGGGAGTATGTCTTTTGGCCTAATACTTCAAGATCATTGTGCTTCCAGGCATTTCTTAGCAATCTGCAGTTTACCGGCTTGTCAGTTATCAGACTTCACAATCTTGGACACATCAGTATGTAATGTCATGTAATTCTCCTGCTTTTTCCAACTGATACCTTTTGATTAAATTGACACAGTGGTTCTACTGAATTTTCAGACAGAGATGCATTGCTTTGACTTGCTGATTATGCAGCTCCTGATAAAGAATTTCCAGTTCAGCAGTTTTCAGAATCAATGGCAAGAAATGCAACTGTATGCCATATGCTTGCTTCTTTCTGTATTACTTCTCTTTCTGGAAATATTGAAGTCTGGGGCCTTCCTAACATCTAATATACTAGATTTTGATCATTTAAAATATCACACACTGCCAAGACATCATTAGAATGGGTTTACTATTGTCACTTCTGAAGGAATAGCAGTGATAGAGTAAAATCTGGAGAGAAAACATTTTCCCTTCATTAACTGGTGACCTGAAGAGTCCACAACACACATCTAGTATCCATGAGAAACACCAACCTGCATATTCAGTTTTCACTTACTTTTTAATCCATATGGGGAGCAAAGAAGTAGTTTATTTTCATAAGAGGTTTGTATCCTCAGTTTTGTATGTTGCAACATAAAAGCTTTCTCTATGTCTGAGAGGGAAATCGTATCTGCAGATATTTTGAAATTCCAAACTCAAAAACATCTTCAACTACTTTTGAAGACCTCTTTACATAGTTACATCAACTGATTGCATAATCCAGCTGCTGAGTTGCTGCCTGATGCTCACCAGAAGTGTTGCTCAACATAGCTACTTAATAGAAACTATTTCATCCTCTCTTTTTAGATGACACCATCACTCTCTGTAAGCCCTTGATAACCATTTTAGCTTTAAATGAACAGAAAAGACACGTACACTGAGAGAGAGGAACAGTTAGCAGGATGGCACAAAATTTATACCATTTAAGCTCTAGCTAAAATATTTTAAATCTCTTATAATGCAAAGTAAACAGAATATTCTGTTCCTTCAGAATATCTATTATTCTTGCAACCAATCTGCATTCCAAATATATATTTTATCTTTGTCTTCCAGTTTCCTCTAACATTTCAACACCAAAAAAAAAAAGAGGTCTGAAAAGTAAGATCTACTGTGAAAGACACTGTGAAGTATCCTGTTCTTCTGTGCACTTCTTAGGGTCCATCAGACACTGCATATTTATTACTCTTTCACCTTTTTAGCTATTTAACAAGGGTACTCAGGGGCAGAATGACAAAAAATATTGTACTAGTATTAATCAAGATAGAAGATGTTTTTGCTTTTGGAGGGAGGGAGGGGGGCGAGCTGCTTGCTTAAACAAACCAGCTGTACCATGAATAACACTTTAAGCCCTCCCTCCCAAAACCAACATCTTGATAGATCTGACAGAGCTCTGAGAAGTTGTTTTCTTAAAATGCAAGGAAAGAGCTTCAAATTTATTTTGAACCAAAACTGACCTGGCTCTAAGAAATTATATTGCTTTTGAAGAAGAAAGGAATAATATATAATGGATGTGGTAATAACATCATGGATGTGCAGGGATATGCTTTCAAACTGTTTGTGGCATCTTTGAAGAGTTGGGGTACTTGATCAATATGTAAGGAGATACCTGCATGTATGAAAGTTGTATTTAAAATTACTTTAAGCAAAGAGGTTTGTCTAGACCACATTTCCATTTTGTGTATAAAAGAAGAATTAAAACTGATTATTTCTTAGAGAATCAAAACAAAATGTTCAGATGAGTATCACAGCAAGTAAAGAGAAGCATTCATTTCTCAGTCACTTAGCCAAATATTATTAGCTATGAAAACCTAGCTCATTATTCATGCAGATGATTAACTATGTAAAAGTAAACAAGCAAATATTAAAGAATCGATCAAACATAAATCCTTGGAAAATCCATTTTTAAGAAACCTGACCCTAGCTGTAACAAACATGATTTATTCCCTGCATGTCAGATAAATCTAAGCATAAACGCTCTGATCAGGGATCTCATTGAATGAGATTTCATGAACAGCATCTTTATGCTGCATCCCTCACAAGATGAGATTGATTGTTCAATGTGCCTTTTACTCAAAGTCTTTGACTGGTATGAGATTTAGCAGTTTCAGTGTCAGCAGTCATTAACCTTAAAGATGCTTTCAGTAAACTTGGCTAGATACCTGCTTCAAAGCCTTTTTTTTTTTTTTATTGTTACATTTAATCTATTAGATTGTGACAATGACCTTTTAGACTTAAAGGACAGGAAAAATGTAGGAATCCTTTAGATAAACCAAAAAGTATCGCCTGTTCAGAACCAGGATCTCAGTAAAATCGCCTGATGAATACATACTAGTAAAATTAATGAAGTAGCTCTGTACTAGAAAGAAATAAGTTTATGAAATCATGGTCAAATAATCATTTCTCAAAGGGAGGTGTACTGCCAGAAAGACATGGGAAGGCATCAGCAGGTGATTAAGGTGATACATGTTTTAGAGTGGCTGAGTTACTGCAGTTGACCTAGAACAAGAACAAAGGAAAATTCATGACAGCTTCATTTTCACCATTAGATTTTTGGTAAGGATACTACTACTATAAAGCACTAATTTTCACAGGAAAAAAAACCCTGAAAATATTTTTTATTGGTAGTTACAAAAAGAAAATACAGAAGCTGATGGTCCTGAGGATGTGATCTAAGGATATGAAATGGAAACATTTAAGAAATGATGACCCAAAGGAACTTTGGCAGTTTCATGTGATGGTTCAAGTGATAAAATGTAACAGTAGTTTAATATCACCACAGCACAATGATCTGGGTCTTTAACTTGATATGGTAGCTTCTCAGATATTTTAAACAGGAAATTATTTGTTTAAAGACTTTGTTGATGTGATAAGTTTCTAATAAAACAGTGACCAATGTATATTAACCTAAAATAATTTTGTTGCTTTTTGTACAAGCCCGCATTCAATGATGAAAATGTTTAACACATCTTTTTATTATAATAAGATATATTTAAATTTTTATATTAATGATAGCTGTCAATTGTACTATATAATAATGTATAATATTTACATTTTCTAGCATAGGTTACTGTGCTATGTTGCACAGATAGCAACTGTGAACTATACAGCCGCATTAGCATGTTTCAGACTTCTCAGATAAAATCCTGATATAAACATGTTAAATATAAAGACAAAACCCATAGTATAAATAATACTGAGACAGGTGATGAAACAGAAACAATTTATGTGTTTCTATGTGTATCCTATGTTGTTCTTACATTGTTTTTAAATGATCTTTTGCTGTCAAAAATGTGCATCTTCAACAAAGCTTTGCAAAGTAGAGAATCTTACGTGTGATAAAGACTATTTTGAATTTGGAATTATGATAAGGTGTTTTAGTTGTTTAAATAGGGAGAGGAACTTTGCACAGTCATGTAAAAGTTTAAATGCAATACTTTTCAGAAGACAGTGTCCAGGCCTGGACTGACTTGGATCAAAGAGAAATACATCTGCTTTTAAGTGGCATATAGTCCCTTGATCAGACCACTTAGAGTAGTTTCTGTACTAACTTCTAAATGTATTCACTAAAAGAGCAGAGAAATAAATTCATTCTCCTACTCAGTGTGTATTTCCACTTCTTCTTTTAAAACTAAAGAACTTTTAATTTAGCATAGAAGAACTTACGTCTCAAAGAAATTTTTCACAGTAGGAAACTGTAACCTGTCCTTTACTAGTTTGTTAGAGATCCTTTCTTGTTGTTGTTTGTTTTTAATACTGTAATTACTACTCGACATTCTAGCAATTTTAGTTCTGCCATCTTTCCCATAGAATCATAGTGTGTGGAAAAGACCACACTGTATGTGCTGTCCAACTGTAAACACATAATCACCTGCCTGCTAAACCATGTCCCTAAGTGCTTCATCTACATGTTTCTTGAACACTGGCAACTCCACCACTACCCTAGGCAGTCTGTTCCAATGCTTGACCATTCTTTCCATGTAGATTTGTTTCCTAATATGTAACCTGAACCTCTCCTGGTGCAACTTGAGGCCATTTCCTCCTATCCTACTGATAGTCTTTTTGGAGAAGAGATCGACCCCTGGCTCATTACGACCTCCTCTTATGTAGTTGTAGAGAACAATAAGGTCTCCTCTGAGTCTCTTCCACACTAAATAACCTCAGCCCCCTCAGCTGCTCCTTGTAAGGTGTGTGCTCCAGCCCCTTCACCAGTTTCATGGCCCTTCTTTGGACATGCTCCAATGTTTCAGCATCTTTCTTACAGTGAGTGGCCCAAAACTGAGCACAGTATTCAAGGTGCAAACCCAGCAGAGCCGAGGACTGGGATACAGGGGCCAGCGGCATTCTCAGGAGCTGCTCTGGCGGTGGGTCAGACCCAGAGCAGAAGAGCAGGGAGGGAAGGATGCAGGGTGATGGGGAGGGATGCCAAGTGCCCCTTCCTTGAGGAAGAAAGGTGAAAGTGGGAAGGCAAGAGATAAGTGCTGGGGCTGGTGTCAGGGCTTGGGGCAAGGCTGCCCTGCCACCTCTCGGACATGTGGGAACTTGGACTGCATCCTGCAGGACTCGGTGGCGGCGTGAAGAAATGTGGGTTATCAGGGTCTCTGGGATTGCTGGGAAAAGTGGAGGGCTTTCCACACAGATGACAATTGCGCCTGGGCCCATTGGCTTTATGGGAAGTCTCTTGGCCCAACAAAATCCCAAGTGGGAAGGTAAGAGGTTCCGGTTCTCAGCCAGTGCAGTGCAATGAGAACTGTGCCCAGAACAAGTGGCCCAGCAAGTGGCTCTGAGGACAAGCTATCACATACAGAGGTGCCTGTGAGGGGCCAGAGGTACCGTGAGCCAAGGAGAAGAGCTGCCTGTGGAAGGCCTGGGGGAGTCATGAGTTGGGGAGAGGATCCTCCT
>NW_010583959.1:336948-369102 GCF_000705375.1 Tinamus guttatus | reverse complement strand
CATGCCCTGCATTGCCTTCAAGCCTGGGGGATGGATGCAAAGTCAGGAGGGAAGGGGCTGGCTACAGCACCAGCCATCTCCCACACTCACTCTCCCAGCCCCCTTCCTCTGGCGCCATTTGCCTCCCAGCCCTTTATGGCCTCCATCCCGGTCCCATTGCAAGCATCGGCCCGTCGGCACACCAGCCGCAGGAGCCTTCCCTCGGCACTCGCAGCCATTGGCAGCCTCCCCACGCCGTGTGCGTGGCACGAGGCCCCAGAGCTTGGTGAGCTGAGGGCACTCACCTGGGCTCTTTTGCTCTCCCCCTGCAGTTTCCTTCCGAGCACAAAGTGGAGGCAACATCCTCCTCCTCCAGAGACACGCCGGAGTGTGACGCAGGTATGTATAAGAGTCGAGAGCCCTGTTGTGGGCAGAAGGCCGGGGCTAGCCCAGCAACGGCTGTTTGGCTCGACAGCACCAAGTCATGACTGCCCAGGAAAGCCCTTGGTGGGCTGGGCAGCAGGCGCTCGGCCCGCGCTCGCACAGCTCCTGACCCTCGCCTCTCTTCCTTCACAGTCATCACCGCCGTCCCAGATCAAGCAGTTCCCAGGCAGCGGCCTTCCTTCCTCACGAGGGTGCTGCAGGCCCTGCGCAGCGCTTTTACCTGCAGCTGTCTCACGGGGCAACGGCAGCGACGGGGCCAGGAGGCACGTGCCAGGCAGCTCCGCTAACATCACGGCTGAGCACGCGGAGGGAGAGCAACAGAGGCACAAGACTGTTCTGCATCGCACCATAAAATTGTTATTGTTGAAAAAGACCTTTTCAGAAGACTCCAAGTTATTTTGCCTAGTAGGAATCCATTGCAATTTGAAGGGTTGTGGGGACAAATTTGCTAAGAGGTGAATCCGCTGGAGTTCCAGCTGATCCTCAGGGGTTAGAGGGACTGGGAGCTACTGGACTCATCTCTTAATAGGGATGCCAAATCCTGTGGTAGCCATAAGCCTGACTCTGGCAGCACCGGATTCACAAACAATCTGTTGACTAGAAGTCCAACTGCCCTCAAAACAATTAGTTGAGTTCACAAACAGTATGCTTTATTCAAATGCAACATTTACAAAGCAGATTTTGGATGTCAGTACAGGAAATTCTCTACTACAGTGTGGGGTTCGTAGCTATCTTTTGCATACAAATTCGCTGCCAACTTTGAGTAGTTAATGTACAAGGGCTCTCAACCTTGAGGAGTCTCCTTAGGTGGTGTCCCGACCTCAGGGAAGGGAAGAGGTTCTGGCTCTCAGCCAGGGCAGTGCAATGAGAGTTGTGCCAGCAGAAAGTCCAGTCGAGCAACTGGCCCAGCAAGTTGGTCTGGGGACAAGCTACCACATATGGAGGAGCCTGCAAGGGGCCAGGGACACCAGACACTGAGCCAAGGAGAAGAGGCAGTGCAATGCCTGGGGGAACCCAGAGCTGGGGAGAGGAAACCTCCTCCTGGGCTCGAAGCAAAGACACAGCAGCAACAGGCAGTCCCCATGGGAGACCAGGGGAGCCTCCTCTTCTCCAGACTAAATTCTCCAGCTCTGTCAGCCGCTCCTTATAAGGTCTGTGCTCCAGCCCCTTCACCAGCCTCGTTGCCCTTCTTAGGACACACTCCAGGGCCTCAATGTCTTCTAATGAGGGGCCCAAAAGTCAACACTGTATTTGAGGTGCAGCCTTTCCAGAGCTGAGTACAGGAGGATGGTCCCTTCCCCAGGCCTGGTGGCTACAGTATGCCTTGATAGAAGCTGAGATGCCACTGTCCTTTTTGGCCAGCTGAACAGGCTGTTAATCTGCATATCAACCAACACCTCAGATCCTTTTCTGCCACACAGCTCTCCTGCCACCCTGCTCTAAGCCTGTATGACCTATTAATGCCCATAATTCATTTTTTTTCATGATTTGTATTTCTTTGTAGAAGCATAACTATATATGATACATTTGGAATTTTTTTTGAATGTTTATTAAAGAGGCATAGCATTCTGGTATGTTAAGTACAGGCTCTGAAGTCTTAGGATACAGATTCTCTTCTCGCTTTCTAGATTAAAGAAGAAACAATAAAAAACAATATGTTGAAAACTATGTGAGAACCTCCCCAATAGAATTTGAGGCAGCACCACACATTTCTCTCATTTTTTTAGTTCTTATAATGGATTTTAGGGTGCTTGTTAGTTTGCTAGTTTTTCTCACAGGGTTAATAATAGTTGTAAGGCCATGTGGGTGCAGGATTTATAGTAGAAGGGTAAAAATGCCGTTCACGTATCTTCTATAGCAAATATTAACCACAATATATAAACACATTTGAGAAATTCATTCTGTCATATAAACATGTTAACAGCAGTATATTCAGAATTTGCATTTTAAAATCTTCAAGAAAAATTATAAACATGCTCAAACTAAGGCAAAGGAATTACACACAACCAATAGGATAAAAATCTACTATCTGTAGATAATTCTTATCAGTCATATGTGGACATATTCTGAAATATTATATAGTGGAAGACCAAAAGGAAAGAAGGGAGTTTGACCCAAAAGAGTTGTTATAAAGCACTAGGTCAGGAAAATCAGGTGTTGTATCTATCGACAATGATTTTCATAGATTTGCGACTAGAGGTACATGAACTCTTACTATGTAGGCACAGAAAAGATAAACAGTCCATCCAGAACCTGAATTCATCCTCTCCAGATCTGATAATTCAGATATATTTATGCTTTTTGCAACATATTATATTAATACTTAAGAATCGCTGATTTTATTCAGGTTAACATTGGGAAACACCTGATAAGATTTCAAGCTGAAACTTAAGAAGCAGCCTGTTAGTAAATACATATGCACAGCATAGAGACACATTTTCACTTACCCTTTAATTTATGTTAAGTATAATGTTCAGTTACACAGTTAGGTAGAGACCAATGGGCAAGTATATTTTCAATAGTTTTTATTTGCAGTCAAAATCAGAAAAGTCTGGAGTTTGCTGTTCTTGAGATTTGAAACTTAAACTTCTTCCTTCCTCTAATTGTGTTAATTTCTAGGAATTCCTCTTGTGTTTTGACATCTTGTCAGATGATTGTTCTATAAATATACCAGCTTGATAGAAGCTGTTTTTCCACCCACTGAAATCAATCTTTTTACATTGATAGGTTTAGATTCCGCTACCTACACATCACTTTTCATGTGGTTTTGCTGATGGCATCACTATTCATTTAAACTAAATCCATTTTTTAGATTTTACTTAGTATTTTGTAGTAGATGTTAGGGATCTATTTGAAGGAATTTAGTAAATAAATGTGAGATTCAACTCCAAATTCAGAAGTTTAGCATCTTGATTCAGTTGTGTACTTGAGGTGCTCGTTTACACCTTTAGTTACATGTAAGAAGTTTTAGGACACCAGAAACTCCCAAAGAATCTGGCAGGTCATCAGAGAGATGATCTCTGGGACTTCTGTTTCCACGGCTCCCTGTACAGCCAGTGAAGATCTGGGGCTTGATTCGGTTGCTGGCACCTTGCCTGACTTCTATTGATACCACTTTAAATGTTGCACATTTTAGCTGTCTTCCAGGTGCTGTCTCTTGTTTGTGTGTGTCTCCCATAGATCTTGGATCATATTCAGTATTGGAAATCTATATATGGGCAACACACCTAAGTATCTATTCCTGGGGCTCTCTAGCTAAAGGATTTCAGGGAGCTCTTCAAACATACGCATATACTGTCAACCTCAGAAGCCTATTTTAATATAACATATATGTCGGCCTAGATATCACTCACTTGGTTGATTTAATGGGAGAGTAGAAACTCAGCTCGCACTACCTAGTTAGGCATCTACATTTAGATGTTTGAATTTAGAACTGAATTCTAAATTACTATAAACAAAGAGGTGATTTGAAAGGAAAGGAAAATCAAGGAGAGAAGGTCTGCCTAATGGCTATTCAGGATAGACCTAAAGAACAGAAGTGATCAGGAAAACACTGACAGGAGGGGAAATTCATACAAGTTTATCTATCAAAATCAACTAGCCTTAAAAAAAATTATGCACAGTTAAGCCACTGTCCCTAGTGGAAAACTCATTAAGATGATTTAACAACAACAACAACAAATCCTGAATGATAAGGCACTAAGGCTATTGCTGTATAAGGAGCTACAGTACTTATTATGGGGTGCCAAGGTTTGGGATTTAGGGATGGAAAAAGACAATACTGGAATTAAACAGGATTTATGAGATATTATGGGGAATGTCCTAGTTACATGTGTGTTCAAGTTCTGTGTTACCACAGTATGTTTTTTCTTTACTATTACTCTTGAAGTGTCCCATATTATTACTATGGTTGAAGAGTCTTTCATACATTTTTTTAGTGTGACAAAGGCTTTTTTTTTCTTCTTAATATTCTTGTGTATTTAGAAAGCAAGACTGTGATTTAATTCTGCCACATTATTTTATGTTTTCCGGTTTATAAGATAACAATTTCCTCAGTGTCTATAGTAGGAAATACTCAAACAAATTACAAATTACCACTCTGGAGAGTAAAACCAAAGGATAAAGCTATCAGGGTTCCATATTATAAATTTATTTATGTGTTTTGAATATTCATATGAATATATAGTTATCCTCAAGCTTACAGTGTATAGAAAGCTTCTCTTACCCATGAGACTAATGATGGCATGTCAAAGGCAGTGCCCAAGCATATTGTGGTGTAACTCAGACTGTATTTTTTCCCTGAGGAAGAGGTTTATATTAATTAATAAAAGAAGCAAGTGGCCAAGCCTGAGCTGAGTCCATGGATGAATGCACTGCTAACTTTCTTTTTGGCTGTGGTTTGTACTGCTCCAGATACCTTTTTTCCCATATGATTCTGCTAGGGGCAGCAGTAGCACTAAGGAGCTATCTAAGATGCTGCCTAAGCACATCATCAGCCTGAGAGTCCCACTTGGTCTAATAGTCAGAGGTGGGTTCCTGCCTTGATTTATTTAGCAGGAAGAGACACAGTCTGATTGCACAGACTGAGGATGGAAGTAGATGATGACACATCTCATTGCTTTGATTACCTTGGGGCTTCCTTCTGTGGAAATCAGGGTTTGGATGTTAGGAAAGGGCACAGCGCTTGCACGCCTGTCTGGTTTCAAAATAAGGATGTGTTTTTAGCATGCAGTTAGATACAGAAGCTTGAAAGTATTCCTAGATCTTCCAGTTCACACAGTTAGATAAGCTCCAGATTGAATAAAAAATAAATAAGCAAGTGCTGATAGATCACAAAGCATTGTATACAACACCTACCCACAGTTTTGTGCTATAAAAATACCACTTTGATGAACTGCAATACAGCTTGCACATTATTTCAGATATTCTGAAATGAAAACATGTAGTAAATGTTATGGCTAAGGCCTACAGGACACTACATGGGACCCTAGGGGGATGCAGGGCTGGATTATATCTAGTAGCACCCGGTCTGCTCTGGAGGTAGCTAGCCCTGGGCAACATGGATGTAAGCCAGCCTGGGCCTCCCGGCAAGAGATCGCCTCATAGCCCATGTCCTTTATTTAGCCAAACAGACATATTCTCAATAGAATTGAGATGGTAGCTCAGTTTCTTTCTCATCTGTGAGTGAAAAAAAAAAAAAAAAGTCTTCTTCTCCAAAGACCTGCAGTTTCTGAAATCAACTCATGCTGTTTTGTCTGAACAAATGTTTGACATTTTGTATGTCTGCATAATGTTGCAGTTGCATATATGTATGTTTTATATATATATATATACAAATGTATATGCATATCTGCTAGAAAATCAGATTGCTGAAGTAAGATGTTTTGGAAAACTGACGAATCAGAAGAGTTTTGAACTTCGGAACAATGCTTTACTGGACTGATGTTAGCAATACACGTTGCCAATGGCTAGCTCTTATGAATTTTTCAATTATTATCACTACGTATTACTCGTTATAAAGCTTATCCAAAATCAACTGCAAATGTACAATACTGTGCTTTTACTTGCCCTGCAGGATGATTCTGGTTCCTCCAGAAACCCTTCCTGCCTGCTCTACAAGACTATTTTGGTTTTACTAGAAATTATCCTTATCATCTACTACTCTTAGTTGTTATCTTGAATATTTTACTGCTCATCCATGTTTTTCTGCTCCTCTTCCATAAATCTATGTTTGTCTCTTTGGCACTTACATATTATTTGAATATTTAAGCTTAGTTGTGTTGAAAAATGACATTATAAAATGCTTTTATAATGCTACCAGTTATGCTCTTTTAGTGTGCTTAATTTTGTATTCAAGGCAAATAAATAACAATTACGTCTTGTGTAGTTTGCATCTATTTTATGAGTTTAAAATGCCCATACTTTGGCTAAAAGAGTACCCAGATCTAGCATTTCTTCTACTTTTATATCTACTACATCATATTTCAAAAATTTGTTTCAGCTAAGTTTGTGGATAAAATTTGGATCTAGATTCTTTAAGTTTAGAGATCAACCATATAGATATCTTAATTTTTGGTAGTCATTCTAATTTGTCTTGCTGGACAAGGAGAGAAATCAGACCTTCTAGACCTTCAGAGAATACTATGATACTATAAGAGGTACATTTTAGTACCCAGGATGCCCCATCATTTTTAGCGTCTACAAATGGGAAGGTCTCAGTGTCATGGGCACAGGTAAAAGAACAATCTGTCTCTTCACAAATGTAATGTCCTAGACAGTTTTCAAATTTGACAATTTCTTAAGTTAGCTAAGTTTGAAATGTAAAATTCAGTTAGATATACTTGCAGAACTTTTTCATGGTCTTGCAAAGGTACTTTCTTTCTAAAGAGCATATATTTTGATATATGCATCTTGATATTTCAATTTATATTACATTTAATTAGAATAATGTTAACAATATACAATTTACTTAGGTGAATGTATACAGATATTCCCTTTAAACACTAAGACAGTTTATTTGTCAGAAATGATAGTTAGCTTGTTTAGATATAACCTATACTTGACCACATCATGTTGACTGTCATTTTGTTTTTGATTAATAATTATTTATTAATCATTTAGAGACTTCTTTGACAAGATTTTTAAGACCTAAGGGATCAATTTCATCAGGTCTTACAGACATAAACACATCTATTTCAGCATGCATCCATTAGCATCGTCTGTAATTTTCCCAATATAGGCTGCATTCCAATTTGATATTTAGGATTATTAGAGACCAAGTAAAACTTAATTCCTATTCAGTGAAAACAAAAATAAGGAAGATAGTGGTACCACCATCCTTAACTGTTGCATGATCTGTTTCTGCTTAATGAATTGTTGCTGTTCTTTCCTTCCTAATTACAAAATATTTATAGATTCTATCTTGATACTCTTTAAATGCATTGTTAAATAAAATACAGCTTGTAAATTATGCTTACTCATTTTAACATTGCGGCTTTTTTTTTTTCTTTAGTTATATTACCTTTTGCATGTTTCCATTTTGATTTTTAGGTCATTCATAATATCTTCTTGCTATACTTTCTAATTATTAATATAGGTATAATTTTCTATAAAGCATTTAATATAGAGTCTACCAGTAACTGTCAGCTTTCCTACCTTTTTATTCTTTTGATTATACATATAAATATATAGTTTCTCAAAGTTGCTGAGTTTCTGACTTTTTTTGAAATTTAATGTTTGTTTTTGTTTGGGGCCTTATATCTTCCTTGTGCTTCAATACTTAATTCTTTCATGTCATGGGCCTAAATCCTTGTCTATTTGTAAGTTCTCAGTCAAATCTCTGTTAAAATAAAAAAAAAAAACTAAAATAGTTGCCTCCTTCACTACTTCATTCATCTTCTTAAATAAACATTTCTGCCTATCGCTATTCAAATCTGACAGTGAGATCAACTCTATTATTTTGTGTGTGGGTATGTGAGAGAAAGAGGGGGGGGGGATTCTAATGGACAGTTTGGTATTTACAGTTATTTTTATTGGCAAATTCTGTCTGTTGGTAGTTGATTAAAATAATATCTTCATTTACCTCCACTTCATGCCTACAAAATCTAAAATTAGTCCCCTTCAATTTCCAGATATTTTTGCCTTTTATTTTTATCTATTTTTTTAATTCATCCTGCCTCATAGCTCTGTTAGATTTTCAGAGTAAGAATATACATTTTTCATTGTCAGTTCTTCCTTAACAGGTGTTGTATTTCCATTCCATCAGAATGCTACAGTTCTGATTGTGGATTAACAATATCTCTCAGTGAATAATTGCTAGTCTGTCTTCATTTGCATATCAACATTCAAATGCTAACCTGTATCTACATTTACCTTTGACTCAGGTATATGCTGGTGTATTTTGGATCATCTGTTCTACTGTGTTCCAGAACTGTTAATATTATTAATACTACTAAATTGTAGGCTTTTGTCATGTGTTACTACTTGGTTCAAATCTCTTGGCATCTCTTGGCTTCAGGTAGCTACCTGAAGATAGGCTTCAAGTGGTTACCTGAAGATAGGCTAACTACTCTTCCTATTTACATTAAATCCACCACTTTTCCATTGCAGAACAGACTAGCTTGATCGAGAAAGCTGAAGGTTTCCTATCTCCAAAGCTGTGTTTTGATTTCCACAATTACTCTCTAAGAATTCTTCTTCTGCTTTTAGTTGAGACTATAGGCAAGATCACTCACAAGCAGACTACATGACTTCATGACGTAAGAACTGAATAATAATAATATTGAAGGAGATATAAAAATGGAGCAAATTCAGCTTCCAAATAGCAAACAAACAAACAAACAACAAAACTTTTCATTTCTTTCCTATTAGTTGTAATTATACGAAGTATTAAGTGCACGTAGGAGAGAGAGTAACACTTCCTGAGCAGCACTCAAGGAATAAAGTTAGAATCAGTTGGTATCATCTATGAACAATTCACCATTCTTAATAAGCTTAAGGGGGTCCTTTGATCTTGTTTATTATGGGTGGTTTTTCACTAGGGGATTCTCCTATTTTCATGTGCTATAGAAACATGTTTTCTGAAAGCAGTTTTTACCAGATTGCTAGATCTAGAGTAAAAGGATTTACTCAAAGTCATTAAGGTACTTTTTCCTTTAGCAACAATGTTACAAACATCTCTGGAAGAGAAGCTTATCTTTTTAACAGAATCATCTTGTATTTACAGAAGTATCAAACCAAGCTTATTAGAGTTAATTTAGTTCCATATTTTGATTCAAGGCTGAGCTTATGACCCTAAATGATCTCAAATTATAAAAACATCCCTTTTACAAGGGATGTTGTTCTTTGACATCCACCCCTTAATGACTGTAGTATTTCTTGTCCCTCTGAGTTAAAATAAATTCCCTATTTTTGAGCTTTCTTTTTTCTTTTGTTCTTCTATTGTCCACATCTTCCATTTTCTTTCTCCATTTTCACTACTGCCTTCCACAATTCCTTCTAAATACTCACTTTGTACATTTTATCATTTTTTTGTCATCCTCATCCACTAATCATAAAAATCAGATATTCATAATGCTGTTTTTATGCATCAACATTTATAATTATGTAATTTCCCATCCACGGTTTCCAGAACCCAACCCTTTTTTTTCCTTCCCTTCCCTTCCCTTCCCTTCCCTTCCCTTCCCTTCCCTTCCTTCCCCTTCTCTTCCTTTCCCTTCCTCTCAAATCTGTCTGCAGTTAAAACCATAGTAGGAAGTCATTGTGGAAAATGAAAATTCAGGTTCTTTTTAAAAATAGTCTTGAATAAATAATGAAAATTGTTAAAATAAAATAAAATAAAATAAAATAAAATAAAATAAAATAAAATAAAATAAAATAAAATAAAATAAAATTAGCAGGCTTTGTGAACCAAGCAAAACAAAACAATTTCTTTGGCCAGTTTGCATGTGAACAATCAGAACAAATCACAGAATCACAGAATGGTTGAAGTTGGAAGGAAGCTCTAGAGATCATCTGGTCCAACCCCCGCTCAAGCAGGGACACCTAGAACATGTGGCACAGGGTGGTATCCAGAGGAGTTTCGAAGATCTCCAGGGAAGGAGACTCGACAACTTCTCTGGGCAGCCTGTTCCAGGGCTCTGTCACCCTCACTGTAAGGAAGTTCTTCCTCACATGGAGATGGAACTTCCTGTGTTTCAACTTGTATCTCTTACCCCTTGTGCTGTCACTGGCCACCACTGAGAAGAGTTTGGCCCTATCCTCTCTCCTACCCAGAGTGCAGGAATTGGGATTTCACGTAAAACAGGAATTATGTGGCAAACTTTACTCTCTCGAACAGCCAAGACATCTACACAAAGCTCCTATTTTTCATGACAATACCCCAAATACATATTTAGATTCCTCTGTGTCTAGAATTGAAAGAAGTCGTGTGTCTTCTTGGATGATTACCTCTATTTATGTCTTTATTATTCACTTGATAGTATAATCTCCTTGCCACAATTTTTGCAGTTACTCAAAAAAGTGTATTTCTGCTTGCAACAGGAAGAGTACATGAAAGTGACAGTTCTTTTATCTGTGGTTTATTTCAGTGTATAATACTCTTGCTTATAAATGTGAGTTAGAATGAACATCAGCTTTCCAAAATTTTTGACACAGCTATATTTTTGACAAGTGAGGAAACTCATAGCACTGTAACTTAATAACGGAAGAAAATACATGATTTCTGAATGGTCGAGAGTCATAAAAGCAAAGCAGGTTATGTTTGTGGTTTTTATTATAAGATGTAAGTTTATGCTAACTTCTATTTTTGGGATAATAGTAGAAAGGCATAAAACATTTGATTAAGATAATTATTGTACTAAATGGGAAAATCTGGGAGATGATTTCAAAATAGTAGGCAGTCAATTAAGCCAACAAAAAGTGAGTGCCCACCACTAGAATTGAGTTCACAATGTGAGAAAAGTCAGTAATACACAAATTATGATTTTCATGTGACTCTACAGTAACAGTAATTTCTCCTCCTGATGCAAATAATTGCTTTTGCTCATGCAGTTTCTTACCTGACCTTTGGGAATTAGGGCCTCTAGTCACATCTAGAATCTAATACCTGTCAACCTGAGCTCTTTTGTATGAATCGTAGTTTCCTCATTCGTTCCGTCTGGGAAAATAACTAATGTATATTATCTAAAAGACATGTCTTGTTCTTACTCTTTGTGCTTGACTACTTCCAGAAGACAGTAGAGATGCCCAATCCTGACTTGTCTGGATATGTCATATACTTTGCAAAACTTATCAGAGCTGGGGTTGCAGTGAAGAAGGAAAAGGGAAAAGGATCTCTGCAATCATAAAGACATTGGCAAATTCTCTCTGACTTCTTATATAAGGATGAATATCCTCGCATCAAAAACTACTTCAAGCACACAACAAAAATAAAGAAATTCCTAAGGCAGAATGTCTCCGACGCAGCACTTCCCGTGACACTCTGTTAAAAGCTACACCTAAATCTTAAGTTATCTACCAAAGCTCTTTTTATGGGCAATAAAAATTATGACTCATGAAAGCCAAATATAGTAATAGAAGACTCTTTTATTTAACTATTTTGAAATAAAAGAGAATGGCACTAAGTTGTGACTGTTTACAAGTCCTTGAAATCTGAAGAATTCTGTGTTATATATTGAAATAACACCAACAGAATTGAAAATAATTGAAATGAAACAAAGGGAGCTGAAAAAAGCATGTCTGCAATTTATACAATAAACTTAGATTAAATAATAAATTCAAAATCTCAAGTAGATTCAATTTCTATTAGAAATAATAAATCCCAAAGTAACTTCATTCTGCATAACCCAAATAAAATATACTTATAGCTCCTTTATAGCTATAACAAAATAAAGGAAGGTGAAAATTAAGAAACATAGAAAAAAGGTATTTTTATATGAATTTTGAAACAGATGGGAAAGCATGTGGCTAAAATTCGATTTAAATATATGATACTTTAAAAATGCAGGAAAATGTTAGTGGTATTAGACTGAGAATAGATATCTATATACCAGAACAAGTTCATAAAATGATGAGCAGAGATGTTAAATGTAGATGACTTTACATATGTACAAAGAGTGAGAGAGACAGATACTCCTTTTAGCTACTTGCAGTTCCTTTAAGGTAGTTTTGTTGCCAAGAAGCTGAGAAAATGCAAGGAGGTGGAAGTTAGCATTTTCGCATGTTTTGCATCCATTCAAAAACTGTTTCTCCACTCACCTCAATGTATAATCTATGCTACTTTACTTTCCTGGTATATTTTAAAGCAGTTTTATAAAAATAAACAATACTGTAAATGTTATTTATAAGATCAGCAAATACAGTGAAAGATTTTATACATATAGTCAGAGGCAATTTGGCCAATTGTATTTTTAGTGTGATACTTCTGTATATATTTTGACTGAAGCTAAGGACCTCAAATTATTTTTCATGCACCCATTATTAACATTATTCCTTTTTTTTTCCACTTTATTACTGGTGCATAGAATTTCCATTTGGCATTTGGGCCATATTGTTTCGGACACTAGGAATGCATTCTAAAAAAAAAAATCTTTATTCAAGCATAAGTTATCAGTCTGTTTGTACTTAGCTATGTGTAAAAGGGAAAATAAAAGCTTGAAAAAAAATAGCACCATGCTGAAGTCTCTTAGATAGTTGCTGGTAAAAGCAGGAGCACAAGTGACTTCCTGGAAACACTTTCTGGATCACTCTGCATGTCTTCGTAATCACTTAAATCTTTTATGGGGAGCACTGGATAGTAATTTTCGCAGGTGAATCAGAAAAGAAGACAAACACTTATTTCCAAACCAGATAGATACTCAAATACTCTTGCAACCTTTTCAGAAACAGAGTCAGTCAAAGCAAAAAGTTCTAAGTATTATTTTAAAAACAGCAGAACTCAATGGGCTTTGAAGAAACTGACAAAGTACTAATAATTGCAAAAAAAATGGTACACATCATTTACATTTTTTCATTAAAAATTAGGTCAAAGTTTGTTCTTTGTATGATTATAGCCAACAATATTAAGCAAAGAAAAAATTCTTGCATACTGATATCTCCAGAATAAAATCACATATAACAGCTTGTGCTTACTTATTCATGAGATAGGGAGAGCAAAGTAGGAAATGAGATTGTATATAAATCAAATCTATCTCAAAAATTACTCTTAACATTGCTCATTGCTGTTGGGAAAGACTGTCTATTACAGTATATCATATCATACCCAGACCAAGATGCTTAAAAAAGATTGAGCTGTATTAACATCTTGAGTTTACCCTAAAGAGATGAATTAAAAAGATACTGTAATTCTTTGTGCATTTGAAATATTTAATATTCATCTCTCTGTTCCCTATCCTGAATCTTACTTGCACATGCAATCAATGGAGAACAGGAAAAGCTAATATTCATTTAGAACTTTTCCCTCTAACTTCCTCCGTACATTATGCATTTCAAATATTATTCAGTTTGAGGCTGTGGGCACAGAGCTAATGTGAATGCTGTACAAATGCCAGCTAAAAGAGAACGAACAATGTCAACTGCATGCCAGCTTTTTTCATTTTCTGATCAAATATCTTATAGTTCCAGAAAGCCAGAGGCATTTAATAAGCTTGTCTGGCAAGAAGTATTAATTTGCATGTTTAGAGGGGGCTGGGAGAAAGGAGAAATTAATGGGGGTTCTTGTACCAATCAAAGAAGAGAACACTGAAAGAAAATGGAAGCTAAATGAAAAACATTATATTAATAAAAGTTCAGGTTCCACATTTTAAAGCTACATTCCATGTCATATATTTTAGGATGTAAAGTTGAAGTATCCTTAATGCACAGAGTTATCCAGAAAGGAATGAAACTGATCATGAAGCTAGGTGAGATGAGGCTTAGACGATGCAGTTTTCATATTTCTAATCATTTTCTGAATTTTTTTAGGGGCTTAGCATAAACGGTTTACATAGAAAATTTATTCTCTGTTTCTAGTTGTTCTCTATATTTTAAATAATAGATGACTAGAGCAATCCATTAGAAAAGCTCCCAAAATTCTAGCATGAAATAAGAAAGAATTAAGAAGAAATAAACCCTGATTTCACTGCTGGATCCAAGTCATGATCAGGTTTTTAAATAAATGTATGTTTATATTAATTCTTACAAAATATCAATATACAAGTATACAAAGATAATATACAACATAATATAACAACATGACAACATAAGATAACATGATATATAAAACGACAGTACAGAATTTTCTTTATGTCAAAAGGATGGGGTGAGACTCTTTTCAGGGGTGGCCAGGAACAGGACGAGAAGCAACAGCCAAAACTGAAAGACAGGAAGTTCCATCTGGATTTTGAGGAAAAAATTCTTGACTGTGAGAGTGACAGAGCACTGCCACACGTTTCTTAGAGCCTTCTCTGGAGATATTCAAAACCCACCTGGACAAAATCCTTTGTAACATGCTCTAGGTGTCCCTGCTTATGCAGAGGAGGTTGGACAGGGGATCTCCAAAGGTTTCTGCCAACCTCAGCCATTTTGTGATTCTGTGGTTCTGACACATCTGTATTTATTAATTAAAAATAATCCTTAAATAAATCCAGGAAAATTCTGAAAATTCATTTCAGAAAAAAGAAGAATTATCTTATTATACTTTTTTATTATACTTTTATTTTAAAAGAGGCCTGGTGCAAGGTCAGATCTTTTCAACAGGGATAAAATATCTGATTTGACTCATTCAACTTTATATTAATGTTTTATGAAATGGAAAAATAAATGGCTAAATAACTAACTAAACTAAATGACTAAACATTATCATAACAAACCCTCTCAGTATGGTCAAAGAAAGTTTGTGATATGATCAAAATAAACTATTTTGATTTTCTTGTTATGTTTTTACATACTTAACAGATTTCCATGGAGTATAACAGTTTAATGTAAAGCCTTTTTTTTTGAACAGCATCCCCTTTTCCAATTATGATGTGATTTTATTAGCATTTGTAAGGCTATGATAAGTATAATACAAAAAAAGGAGACTCTCTGGAAACTGTTTAGATTAGCTACATCAATATATGATGCACCCTCCCGTGCAAATTAGAAAATAAAGCAAGTGAAACAGCATGTACATTGGTAGTACTAATTAACTTTGAAATATAGAGCATCTCATGAAGGAAAACCAATTACATCAACTTGTAATATAAAAGCTTTGTATGCATTTACAATATTTTTGGAGAAGTAAAATGAAATTGCATAATCCGAGAAGGCAGTAGTTGAAGCGTTCAAGTAAATTTATTTTTAATAAAGTTAAACCTGGACTGTGCTAATAGATTGAAAGAGCTCTGAACTAAGGAACTGAATGTCTTAATATTCAGATTGTGCAAATATCTTTAATTCTAGAATGATCTCAAACAAAGTTCCATAATAAATATCTTTAGATTCCTGATAGTTTAAAATCTGGAGCCAGTTTATTTGAGAACATTTTTTTAATACAGTTTGCAAACTGATCATGGTTATTCCAAGAGTTTCTTGTATCTCCTGTTTATATGTTATCTAACATTTTAATGATTGAAGTATGAAAGCTTTAAGTAGTGACATTTTACAGTTAAAGTCATCTCCAAATCTGTTGAAAAGAAAGAAGACATTTCTTGAGATGAAAAAAACAATGATTTTATTAAAAAAATGTTAAAAATATATATATTTTAGGGCCATAAAGTTATGACTTTACTTAATCACTTTTAATAAGTCAAATATTTTGTACAAGAAACTGCATCATACAAGTTATATGTTACTGATAATGCAAAGATAAGGTCCCAAAGTATTCAACACTGAATGAGTTAAGCAAAAAACAACAAAAAAAAAAATGCATTAAATGTGTGTAGTTTATAGTCTTAGGGAAAATATTCTCAAGCAATAAATAAATACTGACAGCTCTGCATTTATGAAGCTTGTGGAGAGACAGAAGTGTTGAAAGAAACACTTGTGTTGAATATAAACAGCTTTAAGACCTTGCAGAGAAAACTGGTGTCTGTTGTTATTTAGAAGACTGGAAAATCTTTTTGGACAATCAAAAGGACTATTTTACAAACACTATAGGCAAAAGGAAGAAAAAGAGGCACTACAGATACATCCTTATTTTCTTTTATAACCCATAACAATATGTCTTCCATTTTAGAAATTGACAGAAAATGTAAGTATTTCACTAAAAGAGGAATTTCTGCTAAGGTGAAAAACAGAAATGATTGTTAACTGCATAAGAATTGCAATCTATTTTTATAATAAGAAACTATTATGACTGAAGGGACTAATAACTAACACTTTCAGAGTTGAGAATAAACTACAGTGTGTTGTCTTCTCTCTTGAACTGGTTTAGTTTCATCCCACTTCATGTCTGAGAATTTGACAACTGTGTGCTTCTCATTATAATAAAGGTTTGCTGCGAGGTCATCAATGAATGTAGCAGAAGACAGGATGTTCCACAGTTGTCTAAGTTTTAAAATGATATCAATTCAAAAATAAAAAATAAAAAATAAATTAGATCCCTATATGCAAGACACTGATGATATTTACTAAAGTTTTTAAACATAATTAATAAGAGATTTTGGGAAACAAGGCCCTGCAAAATTTAAATAGAATGTACCAACATTATTGGTATTGTACTATTAACAAAAATAATTCAAGTTCTTCATTTTGGAATTCTTTTGCTTTCTAGTTGCCATAAGAGGTCCTTCAAGACGGTTTCCCCAAGGGAAAACTCAGATGAACAGTTCCTAGAAAGAATGAAGCACAAGAAAGAAATAACTAAAGAATATATTGCCCATTTTCTGAGTCCTATTGTCAGTCTCAGTGCTCCCAGGGGTCTCCTGAAGAAAATGGATTTTGATGATAATTTAACATTTCTCCAACTGAACTGGTGAATACCTCTCCTTAGTGTATGCATAAAGCTGTTGCAATAAAAAATCCTATTAAAAAGATATAGTTTTAAGTTAACCTTTTTAAGTTAAGATTTCAAATCAAAATAGATAAAGACGAAGGGCTCATTATGTGTTTTGGAAACAGCTGGTCATTTCCTCCTTCCCTGCTAATCCCTTTAATAGCAGTGCTGTTTTCTATATGCGGCCAAGGGCGTTTACTGAACCACAAACCACAGCTTGTCCTTCACCAGCAGCACTTGCTGATTCCACACAGCGTGCAGCTATGCCGGCAGCGCACAGTGCAGGACAGCTTTTCTTTATGGTGCTAATTTCACCTCTTGTGTGTTTGGTGGGCACTCACATATGTCACTAGTACACTTGCAATGCACCACCTTGGTTTCCCACCTTCCTTCTGTGAGATGAAAGCTGTTGTTCACTGAGGAACCTTCAGAGATGTCCCTCTTGCAATGGGAATATATGGCCGTCCAGCACTTGGCTGTCTTGTACATGCCTTGGATCAACCACTGGCACAAGATTCATTGTTGGTAAAGGTGTTTTGTAGATGTGGATACAGACCTGCAGAGCCACAGTGGATCAAAGAAAATTGAAGAAATGACCTTCTCCCTCTGAACTGTATCAGTTGTTAATGCAGATGGTGCCCCCGGGTGCATTGCCATGCATACCACTGGTGAAGTTAAAGACTTTTTCCTCCTCAGTGTTGGACAGTCGATACTGTGTTCTACTCAAGGTGATTAAACATGGGATGTTGTGCTTAATTTTAACATCAGAAAGGTGTCCTTTCTCATTAAAAGGATTTATATTTTTACAATTTTGAGACACATGTGTTAAAGACTAAATACAGAACTTCTGTGCACTTATTAGTAACATTTCAATATATAATTGCTTCTCAGAATTGACAGCCTGTTTCCTAAAATTTACTTGTTCCTGCTCCCAGAATGGAAAACTTCACCAACTTACTCCCTTATCTCCTTTTTTTTTCTCCAAAATATCACATTTTGTAAGAATTATATCCTAAAGATCAGCCACCAGCAGTTACAATCATTATAAGGAAGCACACTATACATGTGTGAATTCCTTTGTATGTGTGTATTTACACATGTATTGGGTGCTTTCTTATAGCTATCGAGTATGAATGAAGAGATGGTGCTGTATATAATTATCAGAAAGTCTGCTGTATTCAAATTAATGCCAACATTGTTCACCCACTGCTGCTTCCAGCCAGTCCCAGCTAGAATTATTAATTTCACAGAATCACAGAATGCTTAAGGTTGCAAGGAACCTCTAGAGACCGTCTAGTCTAACCTCGCTGCTCCAGTAGGGACACCTAGAGCACATGGCACAGGGTGACATCCATGTGGGTTTTGACGATCTCCAGAAAAGGAGACTCCACACTCTCTGGGCAGCCTGTTCCAGGGCTCTCTCACCCTCACAGGAAAGAAGTTCTTCCTCATATGGAGGTGGAACTTCCTGTGTTTCAACTTACCCCTGTTACCCCTCGTCCTGTCACCAGCCACCACGGAGAAGAGCCTGGCCCCATCCACCCTACAATCACCCCTCAGGTACTTGAACATGTTAATCAAATCCCCTCTCAGCCTTCTTTTCGACAGACTACATAGGCCCAGATCGCTTATTCCTTCCTCATACGACAAATGCTCCAGTCCCTTAATCATCCTTGTCTCTCTCTGCTGGACTCTCTTTAGAAGCCAAATGTTCTTCTTGTACTGGGAAGCCCAGAACTGCACACAATACTCCAGGTGCGGCCTCACCAGAGCTGAGGAGAGGGGCAAGACCTCCTCCCTCGACCTGCTGGCAACACTCCTCCTGATGCAGGCCAGGACCCCATTGGCCTTGCTGGCTGCGAGAGCACATTGCTACCTCATGGTTAACTTGCCTCAGGACTCCCAAATCCCTTTCCACACAGCTGCTTTCCAGCAGGTCAACCCCTAATCTATACTGATGCCTGGAGTTATTCCTCCCCAGGTGCAGGACCCTGTACTTGACTTTGTTGAACCTCATGAGGTTCCTCTCTGCTCAACTCTTCATCATGTCTAGGTCCCTCTGAATGAAAGCACAACCCTCGGGAGTGTCGGCCATTCCTCCCAGTTTGGTGTCATCTGCAAAAAAAATCCTAAAAAAATCAGAAAAAGAAAAAAATAATTAACAAGAGAAGCTCAAGAGCAGCCCCAGAGTGGTATAGGCCATGGATTAATATGAGAGGCAGGGACAGGGCAGTGGGAGGTCTTCAGCATTTTGCTTATATCTCAGGTCTTCCCAAGCAAGATACCATACTACAGCAACATGCACAGGAGAATTGTTAAACTAGGTGTAAATCTTTAAATAAATACCCCAATACTAGAATCATTTCCTCACAGCAAGTTATTTTGTACATGTGATTAGAAACTCTATAAAGGGCGATCATGCTCCATCCCATTATGTACTTTCTTGCCAAATGTACTTCCCTGTCAAGTGTGTGAGTGATTGTTGTGTCTCTCATCCGTTACCCGGCACTTCCATGATATTGCTCTAGGTTGTTTAAATACAATCTCCACAGATTTTTGCAAGTGTTATATACAGCTATAATGAATAGTAATGAGCCATCTGCTCACTCTTAATTTTAATTCTTCTTAGGTATCTAAGTTTCTATTATGTTGCGCGAGACAAGGTGAGATTTAATTTACTTATATAGAGAGAATATAGAATGGTCAATAACTCTTAAAGTTTTACTACTTCATTGGTCAAACATTTTCTATAACTCAGGGTTATAAAATGAGAGCTGAAGTCTTTTTTTTTTTTTTTTCCAGGTTAAGTGTTTCCCTGGGAGAAAATAATAATAAAAAAGAACAATGATTCTTTTATGAAATGATTTTTTTCTTTCTGCTTCAGTGTTTTATATAGTATTAGCAATTTCTGAATTATGCTGTCTTCTTGTATGGAAGGAGAACAGTAAAATGATAAAATTGATCTGTATAGAATGCCTCATGGATAGCATATATTGAAATATTATTTCTTTGTTTATTTGGGTAATACTTAGCAACAGTTGATAAAACTAGCTATTTGAGTCCACATTAATCCCGACTTTTGCACAAAATGTAGGAACATAGCTAGACTCTGAAATACTTGGAATGTCAGCAGAAAGAAAGAAACATTTCCAGAATGAAATTCCACCTAGGCAAATTCTGAATTGACTTCTGTGGGTTCCTCTATCTATTGCCTTAAAGGGTGCACTGGATTCCTTTGCTGTTTAGGATTTTCCTTCATTTATCTAAAGTTAGAACTAAGCGTATTGTCCAAAAAGTCACGGTCTAAAGCTTGATGCTAAAATATCTCCTATAAGGCTTAAACTACTTAAGAAGACTGATGAGGAAAAGCAAAAGAAGACAGAGTTATGAGCCATCAGTTTTCAATGTTTGTCTAGACAGAGTACAGCCCAGGGCATTGCAACCTGCAGCACACAGTCAGGATGACCCATTAGCAATCCTGACACTGTCTCAGGTAGCATGTCTGCTTCTCCTGGCGTTTGGTACTGACAGACTTACCATGCACAAAAATTATACAGTTTAATAGACTCAGTTTTAAGATGTTAGATCTTTTAATTTCTGAATTCTGTGAGAATTCTGTTTCACCAGGAGCTTGGTTACTCATTAAGCAATAAGAGGTACCATGAAATCATTTTGAATTATTCCTCTGAAACTTCTCTGAAGAAAAATCAACCACCTTCTATCCTTAAAACCATATTTGCAAAGCTCTTACTGGGCCCTGTTATATAGTATTACATAACACACTTTAGCAGGCATGTCGTTGAAGAGTTTACGGTTGGGCACAATGATCTGGAAGGTCTTTTCCAACCATTATGGTTCTGTGATTCTATAATATCCTAATATGTTACACTTAATAGGAAGATGTAAATTTTAGATCTTTTTTCTAATAAATTCTGTATGATATTCTGTATAATATTCAACTGTCAACTTTTCTGATATAATGATGTGATAGTCAGGAGTACTGAAAGGATACCATAGTTTTGCAGGACAATATGTATCATAAAGTGCAAAATGTGAAAAAAAAAAAGTGAATTGGATATACCTAGCAAGCAGATCAGCTACCCAGAGACAACAGGAGCATATCACAGAAGAAAGCAGGCAGAAATTCTGTGGGAATTTCTGTGCAAACCCTAGAGGTTTTGGGAGACCTGTGGAGGGAGGAGAGTGTTATTTATTTACTACTGTTGCTAATTGCCAGAGTCACTGGGCTACCCAAGGAAACCAGTTGAGTCCCTGCTGTTGATCCATCTGCAGAATATTTTACCCACCAGCTTCCTTAATTGTGGTGCGCAGTTTTTTTTTCTGCTTTGTCTCCTGTGAAAAAGTCCATATCACAGCACATCAGCACATCTACAGAATGGACTTTTTTTTCTCTGTTATGTTCTTTCTTTTTTTCAAGTATTTTTTTTTTCCATTCAGAAGACCGTATTTGTTGTGCCATTGTTGTTGATGTCAGCAAATGATGCTAAAACACAGTGCATTCTTTCCCCACTTGGTGCAGGACGCATTTGCTTCTCTTACTTAGGAAGTTAGATAGCTACTTTTCTGAGCTTGGTCATTAAAGAATACAGTGAATTATCATTAGAACAAGCACACAAGCAAACACAAGCAGACACACTCCAGAAGGCAGTATATGGGAGTTTCTTCCAGCTATAACTAAAATGGAGCAAACACAGCTATCCCCTCTTGTTACAGATTTGCTGTTAGCTATCAGATGACTAAGTGCCTCTTCTGTAGAATATATATACATATAGATACATACCAACATATCACAGCACCTGCATAGCTTCCAGCCTGGGCTATGTCCCATCTTGTACTAATAAGAGCAGGCATCAGAATATTGAGATATACTGGCCTTTATACAGACCAATTGGTCTGCGTTGTTAGCCATGCTTCCTATCCTTTTATATTATTCCTTTACTTGAATAATGGACCTGGCAGCAAACTTGAATTTCTTCCCCCTGACACACACTAAATTTTAGTAAATTAATTTCATTGGTATAAGAATTTGACGTTCATGCATCACAAAAGAAGTCGAATGAGATACATTGCTAGCATGGAAAGAGATCCAAAACTTATTAAAAATGATGGAAAGGAGTGAGTTCTATGCACTTTGAATGAAGTTAATAGGAACAGGAAAAAAAAAAAAAGAGTTACTTTTTTTTATACCATACATCTAAAAATGAAAAAGCAATGTGTAATATATATGATTTATATTAGGAGGACTAAAGATGTGCTTCAGATCCACTCTCATTCACTACATTCACATTGCCAATTACACTAAAATGGTTTACTCTCTTCAGTTGCTGTCATATTTAAAGAACGTTCACCGAACTCCTTGTTCCAGTATAAAATATTATCTGCCTTACTCAAGCAAATAATAGCACCGCTGAAGCCCCTGTGATGAGTGATTTATACTTTAAAAAAAACTTTATTTTATTCATGATAATTTATGGTCATATGTACATGTATTCCATGTTTTTCTCCATACAAATTAATATATTGCTTTAATTCTAAAAACAGGAAAAAAATATGTCTTTCTGTATGTTATTAAGAAAAGACATGTCATTAAGAGCTTTATTAGAAAATCCAATTTGATGGGTAGTGCTACTAAGGTATATTCAATACTATTACAATGTATCGAACAAACAAATTCACTCTACCCATGAGGTAGTGCAGTTGTCACTCAGCAATTGTGTTTTAATGTCACTTCAGGAACATTGTTCAAAAGAATAAATGATGATTTTTGTGGCAAAAAGCCATGAGAACAAATTAAGATTAACAGTTGCCCAAAATATGGATTACTGGCAACAGTTCTGAAAGCTGGCACATGATCCTGTTTTCCCAGTAATTCTGCACTTTGCTTCAACATATCCTTTATCAATTTAGATAAGTAAGTGCATCTATGAAAGGATTGTTATACAGGAAATAAAGATGTTTCCTTCATTTACTTCTGTTTCAGGTATTGCTTTCAAAAAACTAATACTTCATATCATTATTTTCTCTTTTTTAAATGTTTTTCAAACCTTTATCATTTATTAGTAAAATAGATGGCAAAAAGTTAAGGAAAGGAAAAATAAACTAACCCCCTGGAAAGCTTAAGGTAGATAAACAGCCATTTATATTTTTTAAAAAATATATAAAAAAAATAATAAAAAAACACAGTCGAACATGAAATACCAACTTTCTATTATTTCTGCTAAATTACAAGAATAGTACTGCTGTACTGAATGTTTCATAGTAAGTTTGACCTTCAACCCACTAATGAGTCTAAAGTAAATGACTCAGGCACATTAGTGGATGGACAACACAAGTATTTGTCTTCTATAAAGATGCAAACTTCCTTTTCAGTTAGCAACACATTTGGTTAAGTCTGAGTGGAGCTGAGATTAAAACAGGTAAATTCTTCAGTGGATTTAATTTAAAGGGTTAAAAGCATTCCCACTTTAAAAGAATTTGAAAGTCCATGGTCTCGTCTCTTGAATTTTAAGTATTTAACTGGTTCTGAGCAATAAGATTTCAAATATAAGGCCAAAGGAACATCTATAAAAATGTTTATTTTATTTTATTTTATTTTATTTTATTTTATTTTATTTTATTTTATTTTATTTTATTTTATTTTATTTTATTTTATTTTATTTTATTTACTAGTATTTGACTTGCAGGGCAAATATAAGGTCTTCTACTTGGAAAATAATAATAATAATAATAATAATAAAGTCACTTAGTGACTTAGTCACTAACTCACCACCACCACCAAAAATACCAACCTCAAAATCCAGAAATGGAAAATTTTCTCAACTACATGAGGCTCCTTACAGGTGTTTTCTTGAAAAGAAAGAAATCGGACACCAAATATCCATATGTGCAGTTAAGTTTAATAGTACTGTCAAAGACTAAAAAATAAGCTTTAGATACTACAGCTGTTTTTCTGTCTGCGTAACTCTGCAAAATGGTCTAAAACTGTGTCAGTCTCCCATTGAAAGCTGTATAGGATGCAGAACACAGTAAAAGTTTTCTGAGGATCCCCAGTTAAAAAGTTTTTTAAGGAGAAGCCAATCACATAAAGTCATTGAGATGCCCTAAGGGCATCCTGTGGGCCTCTTATCTTCTTTTGTATATTGACAGATTTTCAAATGTCTCCCAAGAAATGGGATACCATAGTACTGATATCATTTAAGAGAAGCAGCTTTCAACTTACAAGTGAAATTAAAGAATTTATTACGTATATTCAAATGGATTAAGAAATCATAGTACATTACTCTTTTCTTCTTGGAGTCCCTCAGTGAGGTGAAACATTTTTTCTTGGTTGCAAATTTAGCTATTTCGAGCCATACCTTGCTTGTCCTTTTGACAATTTGCAGCACAACTTGAATATATGAACATATTTTTCCCATATTTTAATGCATGGAGCTTCTGTGTTTAAACTGCAAATGGCATCAAGCTGTGTTTTCAATTAACTTTTAAGGAGAAACTCCTTGAAATTGCTGTGGCTAGCTTTCCCATCACAGAGGAATAATATCAGCAATCTGTTTCTGGTTTTACAATTATATCAGAAATCTTTTAACAATGATGCAATCACTTGTCATGCAAGAGACAAGATATTTAACATGACATACAAGTTTATATTGTTCCTTTTAAAATTACAGTTTATAAAACTATGGACATTTCCTTTTTTTTTTTTCTTTTTTGTCTTTTTTCTTAATAAGCATTAGAGAATTACAAAGACAAAGAACTGTTGAGACTGGAGGGGATCTTTGGAGACAGTCTAGTTTTATTGTCTTCCTCAATGAGCAATTCTTCAATTCTACTCCTCTTGTTGTCAAAGCATCTTGTTGTCAAGACAACAAGAAGGGTTTCTTCAAATACATCAGTAACAAAAGGAAGACCACTGAAAATATGGGTCCACTGCTGAATGACGTGGGTGCCCTGGTTACAAAGGAAAAAAAAGTCAGAGTACTGAAAGCCTCCTTTACTTCCTCCTTTATAAGCTCTCAAGGTAAACTTCACACCCACAAATCCACGGATATTGATGGGATGAATGCAAGAATGGTGCAGGAGCACCAATGGCAGATGTTATTGCTAAGCCACTTTCCATCATTTTTAAAAGGGTAGCGAGAACAGGAAAGGTGCTTTACAACTGGAAGAAAAACAAATTAAATCCAGTCTTCAAAAACACAAGAAGAAGACTAGCCGAGGCAACTACAGGCCAGTTAGCTTCACCTCAGTCCCAGGAAAGATGATGGAACACTCATCTTGTATGCCTTCTAAGCATCTGGAGGACGAGAAAGTGATTGGGAATAGGCAACATGGTTTTACAAAAGGGAAATCATGCTTAACCAGTCTGATAGCCTTCTATGATGGAATTACTGGTTGGGTAGATGAGGGAAGAACAATGGATGTTGTCTACTTTGACTTTGGCAAGGACTTGACACTGTCTCACATAACATCCTCATAGATGAGGTCAGGAAATGTGGGTTATGTGAGGGAGGAACAATGCCATGCAACTAAGCACAGGTTGGCAGCTGACTTGCTGTAAAGCAGCTCTGCAGGGAAGGACCTGGAGTCCTGGTGGACAAAACATTGACCATGTGGAAACAATGTGCCCATGGGGCCGAAATGGCCAAAGGTATCCTGGAGGGCATTAGGAAAAGTGGTGCCAGGAGGTTGGGGGAGGTGATCCTCCCACTCTACTTAGCCCTGGTGAGACCACATTTGTAGTGCTGTGCCCAGTTCTGCATTCTGCAGTACAAGAAGGGCATGAAACTACTGGAGAGAGTCCAGAGTACAGCTATGTGGAAGAATTGTTTGAAGGCAGAAACTGAGAGAAAAACTAGGACCTAACAGAAGTTTTGGCATTACAGAAGCTTGCTTGGGTTGCTACACAGTTGCCACTTCCAGGATGGTTGGGACGCATGGACTCTGCTCCTCCACGGTTCCCTGGGCAGCACAATCTGCCCTTCTCGCAGTTGCAAAGGGGAATAAAAGAGGATGGAGTGGAGTGAAGACACTGCAGCCAAACTCTGTTGCACTCCCTGTGCTGAGCCGCTGATAAACTGCACAGTAGCTGTCCAATGGGAGATATGCAATAACATGTCCAGTGCTGAGCCAGCAAGGGTGGTAAATCACTCCTTTTGGATGAACTTTGCTTGAACTTTGCTCATTGTAATGTCAAAACACATCGCCATCTCCATCCCAAAAGTTACCCGCCTTCCAGGTACGACCACTCCTCACTGAGCACGCGCTCTAGATTTTCGATTGACTGTGCCTGTAAATGAAAGCAAGAAACTTTTTCACTGATCAATAACAATATTAAGTATGACTCTAGTCACTCGAGCTGCACCTGAATGTAAAGAAAAGTATAAAAGGTGAACTAAGGATGAAGAGGAGGGGGAAAGAATCCATCATAACTCTTGGGTCAGTCGATGGGCTGAGCCCCCTTCCCTCCCCTCAGGTTGGGACGCTGCCTGAGGAGATTAGGAAGTGAGAGGGAAAAATCCATCGTAACTCTTAGGTCAGTTGATGGGCTGATTCCCCTTTTCTCCCCTTGGACTGGAACGTTGCCTGAGGAGGCTTGAGCCTGAGAGCCCTCTCCCATCTTCTGGGGTGAGTGATGATTGCACATTTGTACATCAGAGCTAGCTAAAAACCCCACATTGTAGTAGAGAATTTCCTGTACTGACATCCGAAACCTGCTTTGTAAATGTTGCATTTGAATAAATCATACTGTTTGTGAACTCAACTACTTGTTTAGGGGCAGGCGATCGGACCTACAGTTGACAGACTGTTCATGAATCCGATACTGCCAGGGTCGAGCTTATAGTTGATCACACTATTTGGGAACTCTGTTCACTCCTAGGAAGGCGATTGGACCTACGGTCCACGGACTGTTTGTGAATCCGATACTGATTTGATATCTCCTTTCCCCTCTACCACCACCACTACGGCTTTCAAACTGCAACATTTCAAGCTACAAAGATGATTAGGGGACTGAAGCATCTCTTCTGTGAGGAGAGGCTGAGAGAGCAGACCTGTTCAGCCTAAAGAAGAGAAGGCTGAAAGTCTGGGAGGGGATCTTAGTGTATAAACTACTTAAGGGATGTCAGGAGGATGGAGGATACTCTTCAGTGGTGTCCCGTGATAGGATAAGCAGCAATAACCACAAGTTGAAGCACAGGAAGTTCAGCCTAACTTTGAAGAAAAATTTCTTGACTGTGAGGGTGACAAGTTGCCCAGAGAGGCTGTGGATTTTCCTTCCCTGGATATATTCAAAAACCATCTGGACATGATCCTTTGCAATATGGTCCAGATATCCCTGCTTGTGCAGGTGAGGTGACTAGGTGCAGGAGAAGGTGACTAGTTTATCTCCAATGGTACTTTCCAACCTAAACCACTTTGTGATTCTGTGATTCTGTGCTCAAATCACAGTCGAAAAGAACAGGTTCCCCAGAACCTGCTTAATTGATGTCCAATTCAGTTTTGATCATCTTGAAAGATGATGAGTCTTCTCAGGGCAATCTGCTCCAGCACTCAGCTACCCTTACAGTAAGAAATGTTTTCTTACATTTAAATAGATTTTCCTGTGTTCCAGTAGGTTCTTATTTCATCTCAGTCTGTCACCGGAAACCACTGGGAAGAGTTTGAGTAATCTTCTTTACTCAATCCCATTAGGTATCTATAGATATTGATAAGATGTCCCTGAGCCTTCTCTTCTCCAGACTGATTAGTCCCAGCTCCCTCGGCCTTTCCTAATATGACAGATGCTCAAGTACCTTCATCATCTTTGTGGACTTTTGCTAGACTCACTCCAGTGGCTCCATATCTTTCTGGTACTGGAACCCAGAACAGAACTCCAAGTGTGGCTTCACCAAGATTAAGTAGAGGTGAAAGACCACCTCTTATGTCCTGCTGGCATCACTTTTCCTAATGCAGCCCAGGAAGCCATTTGTCTTCTTTGCTATGAGGGCACACTGTGGCTCTTGGTCATCTTGGTGTCTACAAGGATCCACAGGTCCTTTTCTGAAAACCTGTTCTCCAGCCATTCATCCCCTAGCATGTACTGGTGAAGGTACTGGAACTCTCATCAGATTCTCTAATATAATATATAGTACATAAAGAATTTATCATCTCTTCCATGTGGGACTATTTTTTATGATGACTGTACACAGTCTTCTTTTATGAGCACCTACCTTCCCCAGTAACAGAAACTTTTTGTAGTCAGAATACCTTTGAAAAAGAATGAGAATTATTTTACAAAGATCTGGAGAAAAGAGTAGTTTGAATATTTCTATCTTTTTCCCCTGCCATGTCCAAGTCTGATTTAAATATATGGGAAAATTTTAAAAGTGAAAAAGAAAAAAAAATACCATCAAGATCTTTTTCTTTCTGTGCTTAAAAAAATAAATAAATAAATAAAATTCTACATTTCTTCAGAGACAGTCCAAGGGATTCTGTGTCTTTACTTTGTATGAAAAGATAGAATGTGAAAATGTCCACTGATTTGCAACATACTCAGCCATTTGCTGCATCATAGCGATGGATGGAATGGCACATTCATGCATTATGGAAATATGGATGAGTCCACAAATGTTCTTGGGACTTCCAAGCCTTTTTAAAATCTGGTTAGAACAAATGAAGATTAAGGAAAGACAGAGAGAGAGAGAGAGAAAGAGAACATGAGTATTAAACTGGGAGGCATGATGTAGGCAAATTAATACCAAAAATCCTTAATAGAAAAAAATGTTGGACAATAGAATTGCTGGGATGTTTAGACTGGGTAGCATCACTTTCCAGAATCAGAAGCACGGCTTGGGACTGGGTGCAAAACAGACTAAACTGCAATAAATACATTTGCTTTAGATAACATGCTATACTTTTCTCTTGATCTCTTCTAGACATGGTTAGTATAGGCCTTATGATATCAGATATACAACTGTGTGATCAATATTCTGTCCTCAGTATAAAATATTTTCCTTAATGTCATCCTTTATACAGTCTAATAACTTTCCAAAGAACTGGTCATATATACAGAAGAAATAGGACACACTTTTAAGACAGTACAAGGTAAGAAAAAGTATCTGTTCTTGTTCTTCATAACATTTTTGAGTGGAAAAATGCAGTGTCTCCTGTGTAAACAAGCTGTGGCATATAAAAGGTTCAGAAATACCATGTGGGTAACAGTTGAAAACTAAAAAGAGTGTGAGTATTCTTTAAACACCCACAGTCAATATGTGTAAGTTTATGCAAGATGGAACTCACTGGAGAATCACACATTACCAGTGAAGTGAGTCATGGCTGTTAGAGACATAAAACAAATGCATGAGAAAGCTGAACAACACCAGAAAATGTTGAAAGTATGTGCTTAATTTCCCATGATGTGGGTATTAAGCTAAAGAAGAGATAGCCATGTATTTATATCTGTGATTTCTCTATTCTTTGCCTTAATCGAAAACAAAATGTTGCATTAACGTTTGTCTTTCAAATATATCCCTTAGTCAACCTATCAAATTTAAAATCAGCAACAAAATCTTTATAATTTCTTTCTTTCCTGAAAAAAAATCAAAAAAGAAACAGTTAAGAGAGATCATATGACCATAAATTATGCTTGATAATAAATATGGAATTATGATTTAGGACTAGAAAAAAAACAGCATTTTGAACTGGGCTAGGATTAATATATTTTCACTAAAATTATAACCAGAAGTAAACATGCCTTCAAACTGCTTACAAATATATTCTTTTCACGTCTCACCCAGAACCACTGTCTTTCCCTTCCCAAAAGGAAGAAAAAGAGAGGAACTGGTTACTCAAGACTTAAAAGGGTGAAGTTATAGATTGTGAACAGCTAGGAGCTAAATCCTCACATGACTAGCACAAAAGATAAAAAGAATGTTTCAACTTAATGCCTCAGACCTTCATCTCCAACCATATTTAAAATATGTCTCGTTTATAGGGTCCTGAACTAAGTAGCAGAAATGCACACAGCATGCTTGATTCCAATGAAGTAGTGGGTATTACCAGTAATTGACTCAGTTTTTTTTTTTCTGGGGGAGTGGGGAGAAGGGGCAGAGATAAAAAATAATCAGTTGTATTCTGGCTTTCTTTGATGTCAGCCATCAAAAATATTTCCCCTCTGATTTCATAAACTTTCATTTACACATGTAATTATTTTTGAATGAGTTTTGTCTTTAGTTTCCACGGGACCGCTCAAATTAAAGAAATCCAAATGGACAGTGTTTCAATAAGGGTTTTGCTGAAGTTTCCTGGATCTGGAATAACTGAGTATACTAAATGACCTTCACAAAGAAGATTAAAGAAATAATCAGAAACAGCATAGTATTAGCATATGATCTTTACATGGTAAAAATAACATATCCAAAAGTTAAGAATAAGAAACCACTTAAGAATGAGAAAGGGGGATCACAAAATGAGCCAGCAAGTTTCTCTACCATAAAACAACAAGCAAAAATAAATATGAAGCAAATGTAATATCTGGTATATAATTCATATAAATTAAGTCTATATATATGAAGTACAGCTTCATATAGAATGCAAACGAAGTCATATGTCATCTTTATTCACCATTTTTATGATTCCGTATGAATTATTTTGTCCAGTTTTAAGCTCAGTATTTCCAGAAAGACTGTGGACAACTAGGAGAATATACAAAGAAGAGAAAAATAAATGAATAGACATCTTGGACACACAAAATATAGAGTAATGAATTCAGTCACAATCAAAATTCTAGACAAGTATTCCTCATGAGAGGTTAAGCTTTTTTATTTTTTATCCATTTATTTGTTTCAACTTTTGGATTTGGGGAAGCATTAGAAAATGTCCTGAAATCACTGTCATCTACAGTTTCAAAGCATCTATTGTAGAAGTGTGATTCTGTGCCTGAATGTTCTGATTGGCTGAGAATTAGACTTTTTCCTTGTAAAGGGTAGAAATCTTGTATAAAAGCATGCATTTAATCCTGAATGAAACTTTTGCGTATTAGAATATGCAACATATGCAGCAGTCATAAAATCTAAGCAGTCTTCAGAGTTCCTGTGTAACATACATAGACCTCCTGAATTTGGCTGATAGTTCGTAATGATATAATTTTTAATTAAAAAAATTACATCATGATCCACTTACTTAGTGATGATTAAAATGTTTCTCAAGAGAAGCTAATCAGTTAATTACTTCCTTACATTTTCTTTCTAATAATTCAATAATTCTAAATTAAACATGTTGTTTCTGTGCTGACAATTGGTAAATAAGTCAGGATTATTGATAAGATAGAGACATTTACTAATAGAGACATTAACTAATTTACTCATGGTTTGTTACTTATTCCATCTTTGAACATGTTGTATTACTCATATTAAGCCACTTAGTATCTTCACACATGTCCATTATAATCTGTGTCAGTCTGTTGCTATGGAATGGTAGGAAAAAGCACACAGAAATAATATCTTGTAAGATTTCCATGTATTGTGCAGATCTGCTTGGGTAAAAAAACATCTTATCTGTGTTAAGTTAAACAGACTCTTTAATTACCATGAATGGAGTCTGTGTGTTAACAGAGTACGCATCTCTCCATAAAGGAAGAGGTAATGCTGTCAGACTTTTTCAGACTTTTTTTTTTTTCTTTCCAGGAAGTTTCCTGATCTGGTTTCAAGACTACTTTTTCCATGATTCTTATCGTAAGCATTTTTAATGCATCACAGATGGCAGTTCTTCAAATTCAGTGAGCTCTCCACAACATGCCTGTATCTCACAATTTTTTTTTCAGTTATCATGATCAGTGCAAGACATTTTTTTTCTTATTTATTTTTCCTGTGTTATTAAGTCTCAGATTAAACCACTTTGTTGATGTACTATGTGTGTGAGATACATGTCCTCCTGTGTGTCATGTTGCCCAGAATCAACTTCATCATTTGCTAAATTTCAGAACAAGAAAAAACTACTTAGAGCTTATATTTGTCACACAGAAGTGCCAAATATAATAAAGGATTTATGGCAGATCTATGTACTAGTGGCGCGATAGTTAAAAGGTCAATCCTGATATGCTGACATAACTCAAGTGAAGTTCTGGAGGCCTAAATGTGTACTGCCAGATTGAAGTTTCTTTGCTAAAGAAGATTTTCAGCCCTGCAATGGCAATAATATAAAAAAAAGCAGTAATGGAGCTTCTCCAACTCACACTGGGATTTTTGAGTTTTACCTTTTTTCCTGCACTTCTAAGAAAATCT
>NW_010583959.1:309276-328555 GCF_000705375.1 Tinamus guttatus | reverse complement strand
AATTGATTGTAGGAACATAAGATTTAATTAAGCCTATGATATTAATATCTATAGGAAAAGACATAGCATTTAAGAATGCAAGATGAAAGAATTCTTCCAAGTGAACTTGTAAGATTTTTTACTTTTTACCCGTTCTATTCTGTCCTTGACTAGGGTTCAAAAGAAAAAAGAAAAGGTATAAAGGTTGTTTATTTTATAGTGACAGTCACTAGAAACACACAATATCAGAATCTACAAAGACAAAAAAAAAATTCTGATGCCTAAACCCAGGCTTATGAAATCATTTTAAGAATATATATTGTATATATATCCCTGGCAATAAATGTAACTCACAGGATACTCATGAACATCTGAAGTGACATGTTTAGACACCTTCATTGTGCCTTAAGAATTACATTTTTGTCAGCTAAAATGTTGCAATGTTATAAGTGAACCTAATTTCATAGAATCATAGAATTGTTATGGTTGGAAAAGACCTTTGAGATCATCAAGTCCAACCGTAAATCCTTCAACACCATGCCTGCTAAAGCATGTCCCTAAGTGCCTCATCTATATAGTTCTTGCCAGGAACAGTGAGTCCACCATTTCCCTGTTCAGCCTGTTCCAATGCTTGACTACTCTTTCCATGTAAAAATTTGTCCTATGTCCAACCTGCACCTCTCCTGGTGCAACTTGGGGCCATTTCCTCTTGTCCTACTTGTAGTTATTTTGAAGACTCTTGGAAAGCTAATTAAATAACTTTCTTACAGTTATAGTTTTTTTAATCAGTCTCTAAGTCTTTTGTTTTTTCTCTGTGGTTAACTTTTTTGCCAAAATACATATCAGATTGATAGTTATTTCCTCTACACTGGCGAAATGGCTTTACTGGCCAAATGGACTGATTTTTGTATTAAAAAAAAGAAAATGAATCAAAATTAGTCCTGGTTCTTACCTTCTTAAATTTAAGTCTCGAGATCTGTATGATTGTGTGTGATGATTTTCAAACAGTACTGCAGTGTATGGCATACAACCTAAGTGTTTAAAATTATAAAAATCTTTGAGATATATTAAAAACTAAAAGCCTCAAGTATGTAAATTGACATAAATACTGACAAACCATATCTGTCTCAAAACTCGTTTTAGATGCTAAAAATGCAGTGGTTATCTGAACATTGTGGTTAGGGTGAAAACAGACAAATTCACTTAAAAATATTAAGGTCATATTTCCTCATAATTTTTAACAAAAAGGGACTTTTTATTGTATACATGATTTGCCAGACATTTACCAAGGGTCATAGTTTTACGATGCATCTTAGGATTTTTATACATCCAATTTGTACATCCTGAAACTCTGACAAACATGGAGGTACATTGATACATAAACCACTCCATTTGTTCTGTAGGTGAAAATAAAATAAATAAAAATTTTAAAAAAAGGTATATGGGAAAGAGGCAGAAAATTAGGAAGAGCATTTTATGCAATGTCTCACCGATTTCAGACATATGTATGCATTTGTTCAAAATCTAAGCTAGGAAGCCTAGGGCTGCTGGTTTGGAAAACAAATAAGGGAAGGTAGAGACTTACTTTTTTTGTTTTTCATTGAGTTTGCCACATTTGAAATGGAGTAGGTGGAAGGCGAAGATTTTATCACCCATGAGGTATGATATAGCCTAATGCGCATTAAAGAAGAGTCAAGGTAAATGATCACACATATAAACAAGCAGCATTGTCAACCTGTAAGCAACATATCAATGACAAATATAGTATATAGTTTACAGAAAGTAATTTCATGCTTCACTTTCCACTTATTTGCATTTTTAGCTAAGCAATTAATGTCCTTTCAGCTGTTTCTGGATATCACTGTGACTGGGAATAGAATTGTGTGTACCTAACCTAAATTAATTAAATAAGGTAAAATATTATGCTTAGTGAAACACACTTCCTAAACCAGATGTCAACAGCCGTACCTCCTGAAACTATAGCTCAGTCCCCAGAAGTAGGCAGTAGGGAAAATCTAGCAAAAAATACAGCCAAAATCCCATAATCAGGTTTCTCCAGAGTACTTCCCCAAGTCTTCAAACCACCTGCAGAACAGAAACTTCCTGAAATAAAAGTCACTACATTAAATTTCAGTATAACGTAGAGAGAGAGAAGATTTGAAAGGGAGATGATTTTCATTTACATTAATATGGCTATAATTTGATTGACAGTCAGATGAATTCTGCTATAAAATTTAGAATATGGGTTCGCTAGGCTCTCCAACTAGAGATACAGGTTAGAGGATAGAGCTAGATGATAAGGTTCTAGGCTAGATGATAAGATTAAGCCAAATAAGAATATTTTTAAGGGGAACATTTAAAATGCTATAAATATAAAATATAAATAAATAAATACTATACTCTATAAAAATACCATCCTATATAGGATTGCAATTTCACAACCATTTTAATCAATGGAGCACTGACAGGGAAATATAGTATGGAATCTCACTTCCATATTTATAGCAAGACCTCCTACTTTCTTCTTTTTCCAAACACTCTCAGAAACAGGATGGCTATGGAGAATGCCAGAGTTTATAATATTTGCTGTCACTATAATGCCCTTCCCTCACCTCCCCTCCCTTCCTTCCTGCCTTCCTTCCTTCCTCCCTCCCTCCCTCCCTCTTTTCTTGGCTATGAGTACTGACACACTCTAATGTATCATCTTCTAGTTCTTCAGATGGCTTACAGTGAACATTTTTCTTAATAATTAGCCATGTAAATTATGAATTAAATATAGCCATCCCCTCCTTCCCATACAGTAAATATACTTTCTAAGTCTTTGATATACTTAGCTCTATACACTGAATTTGAGTTTTGGCATAGCTTTAGAGAATTACATGCAGAGTTGAGCTAAGTATTTACAATAACAGCAGTAAAATTAATCAAATATTGTGCATCACAGTTTTTCACAACTATCTAAACAGAAGAAAAAAATCCTAGGATCATAAGGTAAGGATGACTTGTATGTCTTTGTTCTCACCTTTCTTATACATTCAGCAGAAAACTCAAAGCTAGGGTGAAACGCAGACTAGGTAGCACAGATTTATTGGAATAGATGGAAGCCTATAATATGAGCATTTGTAACAGGGTTTGTTAGACAGGTATTTTTTCCTCAGCTTTAGCACTGTCATTTCTGCTTCTATGTAACTGATCACAGGAGAAGAGTGCACTTATAAAAGAAGGAGAAAAATGCGTAAGAAGAGAAAATCTTTAACAAAATGAGGGTCAAATACATTTAGCCCCTTGCCATTCAAACTTGCATCCTTATTCATGGTAATCTTTCATTCTTTTCAGCCTCAGTCATGCACTCTTCAAGTCCACTCCCATATATGCCAAGGTAGATTACAATGCCCATGAGACACTTATTTTCAGATGTGCACATTGTAAAGTTGGAAGGCTGAAATCCACTTAACACAAGACATGTGTGACATCCTTTAGATAACTTGATTCAACACTTCAGAAGATCAATAATCATCTAGCCAATAAGATTTAGGTAAGAAAAATAACATAAGTCCATGTGGGAGAAACAAGAAGGGAGAAAGACATCTTAGGTTGTCTTAGTGCAAGAAGAATTATTTTTAGCTGTCTGTTTTAAAAATCACATGAAATCGTAATCTAAAGGCTTCTGTAATGGGTTGATTTCACAATCTGTTCTATGGTCCCAGGAAACTCACATGGATGTACTCAGCTGTTCTGCTTCAGGAAGTACAGAACATTATAAAATCTGAAATTTTACATTTTAAGAAAGATCACCAAAAAGTTGACTTATAACTTTAGCATATTTTTAATAATCACAGTGTCTAAAAGACTCACAGAAAGTAAAAAAAAAATGCATCAAGTGTATAAAATTACCCAAGAACCAATCATTGTACAATGGAAAAAAAAGCTGTTCTTTTGTTCTCCATGTTTAAAGCTCTTTGTACCTCATCTTACCTTCACAGTTACTATTTTATATAATAGTGCCCTAAAGCATTCACTTTTATAAATGGTCACTAGTGTGTTTTTAATACTAGTGAATATTTTAGTAAATATTGTATAAAATTCTGTATTTCTATTACTCAGAAAAATGTAGGAATTTCATCAGCATAAACTGCCAGTATTTCCTAAGTATAACAGGCAGATATTTGAAAGTAAGTGAAAATACAAAGCTTCGCAAAGAACATTCTCCTTTCACATACTGTCAGTGACTTTTTGCATTAGTAAGATATTAATGTAACTTGTTTGCTTTTTCTGAAGTATGCAAACCATGATAAACTTAGCTTTTAAAATTCCTATGTATACAAATTCATAGAAATATTTCCAAGAGGCTAAAAATATATTATTGCATTGATGACAGTCATGCTTTATTATGATAATATTTAGACATTAAAAAATTCAGTGCCCATATGAAAAGGCTGCAGTGCTTCTGGTAATACCTTTCACTGGGAGGTCTCAATGACGTAGTGGTACATTCCTCTGAATCAGTATTTGAAAGGGCTGCATAAACTCTCCAAATGTTGGCATTTACCTAAATCAGCAATGAATGTATTGTTTGGAGCAAACTACTACTGTAGACAAACAGGTTTATGATTTTTGTAATTTCTTACTTACAATCAATTCAGACATAAATGAAAGTATGTTTTAACTCGAAGTATGTACCAACAATACCCGAATTACACATGCAATTACTCTGCAAAGAACTGTGCAGCTTGTACTTGTACATCTACTGCCATCTCTTAAAATTCTGTTCTTGACTGTTATGCACTCAGTCATATCTCATCTTACAGTTCCCTTCCCTGCTATTCTTCTCCTTCTCTTCCATATTTCTACTCTAGATGAAACTCCCCAGTCATCTCAGTCTGTCAGTTACTAAACTTCTTTTTCTTTTAAATGTCCACTTAACATGATCACTCTGTTAAAGCCCTAAAATATCAACTTGAGTTAGAAAGCGACTCTCAGCATGTTAATTAATACCATTTGGTGAACATACTAAGAAAACACTATTTCATATCCTTAGTTTTTTTCAGGTTCATTTTCTACCAGAATGTTGCAACCTTTGGGATATGACCTGCTGGCTTTATTTTATAGCTTTCACTCAATAGTAACATTCTGTAAACATATCACTGAATATATACAAACAAACAAAAAATAAATAACCATATTGTCCATAGTCAAGAACTGTCACACAAAGTAAACAAAGATAAAGAAACACAAGAAAACTAAAGATCAAACAAAAGGACAAAAATTGTTTGAATTATTTTTATGTACTCATTTCATTATACTTCATTTCTATTTGATATGATGCAGTAATAGCCAAAACTTGAGCAATCTGGTCTGATTTAAGAGCTGATTCTGCTTCGAGGAGAAGGTTGAACCCCTGAGGTTCACTGGATGGACTGCTTAAGGACTCTTTTTCCCCATTGCTTCATCTTATCTATTAATTTGTTCTCATGTTCAGATCCTGTATTTCATCTGCTGCTTAGATTCTTTCAATACATCCCATTACACCTCTAAAAACTGCTAAGAGGCTGATAAGCTTTTCTTCCTCTAAAGGTAATTGTATGTATCTTAAAGGCTAGATCATTTCCTTTCTGTTCACTTTCACAGAGTAACAGTTTCACTCAAAAGCAAAGCTTTTCAATTTAATTTTTTTATGTTAAAGAATAAATTTATTTAATTGTCCTAGAACAGATCTTCTAACAAAAAACAGTCTCTTACCATTACAGATAAAATAAAGCACTTACTAGAATCTAGAATGACCTTAACAAACTCCTGCAGTATGTTTCTTCTTCAATCTGATTCTCTGATCCTGGTCTGATTCTCATCTCACTCACACTGCTGTAAAGTAGGAGAAAATATACTACAGATAGTGATTTAACTAATATAAATCTATCACCACAGATATGAGAAAAAAAAAAAAACTCATAGTTCATTTTACAGCACTTTTTTAAAGGAAAATAAAAAAGTTTTCTTAGTGTTATGGATTGCTATGCTACATTAAGTAATAAGAATTCCTACAGGATAAAATTAACCAGAACTCAGTTATCAGTGTTCCATTCCTGGAAGCTCACTGGATGTACTAGGTGTGCAGCATTACGCAAATCTGGTTGTTCTTCAAATACCTATGAGCTAGGAAAGAAGCAAGAATTAACTGTGAACATTCTCCCTGTCTGAAATGCTGTCTAGAAACAAGGAAGGAGGCACGCTGCAGAATCTGTGAGCTCTACAGTTCTAAAGCATTCATGTAACCAAGGTGCTTTTCAGTTCTGTCTAGTTTCCATTCACAGATGTTTGTTTGAATGAGTAATCATCTCCCTAACATTAAAGGAATGAACACGAGTGCAAAATGAGGGCTTACTTTTTGCTTTCCTTGGAAGACTGACATTTGTTTCATGGCTTAATTTTAAAGTTTGAATCAAACTATTCTGAGTTTCCCCTCATATCATATCGTTATTATTAATTTATTAACTTAGTATTTTCTTGGATTTAGTAGTAGTGAAAACAAAGTAAAATAAATTTAGTATTTTTCAACAGGATCCAGATAAACTTACATAAAGTCTCAAGTTCTAATGATGTATTAAGCATAACTTATAAAGTCTAGGCAATACCGAATATTGTTATTCTGGCATAGTCAGTTGTAAGCTTTTATTCTTTTTTAATAAGGTACATTTTTTATTAAATGGTATTCCACCTGATCTGAAGAAGATGAAATTTTAAATAGCTCTGGAGATTTCAAATACCTTTCCAACTAATGGCTCTGAGGCATCCTCTACTTTTAATTAAATAAAATCATTCATCATATTTTTCACCACACGTTTCCTGATGAAAATCTTTAATTGAAGATAGTTACGTCTGGTTATCTCTAACAATTACGAAAGCAAGTAGCATATAGCATTAAGGTAATGATTAAGGTAATAATACTAGCATCTAGAATAGTTTTACATTTGTGTAGTGTTTAGGGATTTTTTTTCCTGCCTTTTTTTTTTTAGTTGAACAAATTCTGACATTTGTAAGATTTCATCTTGCAAGACAAACATCGTCTATCAAGAGAATACATATTGCTACTGACCATGAAGATAAATTAGTATCAACAGCAGAAACCCTAATTCATTAGACAGAAATAACAATTTTGCTGCTGACTTTAAGAAAGCTGAACTTTACCCTAAGAGCAAGCTTTAAAAAGGTTTTTGTTTTGTTTTGTTGTTTTTTAATTCATATCTATTTTAAGGATGCACAAAAAAAAGTGAATAATTAATTACATAACTTCAATTTTATCAGTATACTTCAGCATGAATACCAATACATTATAGAACAAAAACGACGCACAGAAAGGAGGTTATTTATGGTTTTCGAGGTTGCATTGTACTGTACCTGTGCCTTGTAAGTGTACATGTTTTTAGGCAAACAAATTTAGCTTCAAAAGATTTTCTGCTCTTTTTGTAACCTATTTTTGGTGGAGATGACTGTTTTTTTCTGAGTGTAGATTTATTGGAGAATGATATGCCACTTTTGGTTAAATTCACATCCTAGTTTTCTCCATTCTCCAGTCAAAACTTGAAAATTGAGAATTTGTAAATCCAGTACAATAACCTTAATCCCTTTCATTTATTCATCTTTACTTATAGGTTATAAGTAAGTGATCATTTATTGATTTATTACCTAAAAGGAGAATTTGGCTTACCCTAGGGAAAGGAAGAGACCTTTTGTGAAGAGGCAAAACGACACCACACCTGGATAGTATTGTTCAATCTAAATTAAAAGAAATGAAGATTAGCATCTCTTGTCATATGATTTTTTTTGTAATAGAAATGAATCTAGATAGATAAAAGATGAAAGGAACAACTGAGCATACTAGAAAAATATTAGGGCAGCAGACAGAAAAACTTTATTCTAGTCTAAGAAGAGGCACAGAAGTGGATAATAGATGAAGTAGAAAATGAAGAATACTTATAAAAAAGTTGAACAAGAATAAAATACAAGATGTAAGTCTGAGAGCAGAACACAAGATTTTGACCCTAGAGCTAAAGCGGTAATTGAGTAGAGAAACAAAAGATAAGCAAATAATGTAAAGAAGCAGAAGAATAAAAAACAAGAGATGTGATGGAGGCCTTGTGAGATAAGACAGACGATTGGGAGACTCGATCTGAAGATGTTAGCAGTGAAAGATAATTGATGTTAAGTTACTAAGGATAAGAAATGAATGTAACATAATGTAAAGAAAATTTTGTAAAGCTGTATAGTGTCCAATCGTAGCACATTAAATATACAGGAGCACTTTTTGTGTGAAAGTAAACAAGGGAAAGCAGACCCCAAAACTGTAATAACAGAAAGTAAAAATCTCAGTATTAAATATGATATATAGGAGTCCATGAACAGGAAATAATGAGGAGTGGAAAGTATAAGACAGCTTCAGTCAAGCAGGAAAAAAAAAAAAAAGAAAAAAAAAGAAATACATCATCCAGAAGTTGTTCTACACCAATTCCAGAAAAGAGAAAACATGTGCAAATACAAGAAAGAAGAGGAAGTGAAAGAACTACTGAAAAAATAACTTATTGTTTTTAGTGGCATTCATGGGGACCCTGCAGCAGTGAACAAAGTAGTGTCTGGAAGTGGCGTTTCCAGATGAGTGAAGCACAATAAATCAGATGATTGAAACAAACACACAAAGAAACAAAAATCTGGGAAAAAAATCACAGATAATCCTCTACAATAACTCTACAGGACTCAAATGGGCTTTAGATTACATTTTGTATGAAAAAAATGGTATCCATATACAGGTACTAAAAGCTTTTTTTTTTTTTTCCCCCATTGAATATGCTATTTTCTTCTTTACAACTGAATACCAGTAGTGACAACCCAATCTGAATCAGCTATGCTTGATGAAGAATGGAGATCTAATTATTTTAAACTTTCAGTATTTCCTATACAAAGGAAGTTTCTATTCAACTGTAATAGCAACAGCCAAAATGTAAGAAAAAAACATTTTGTTTACATTTGTTTGTTTAGATACAAAACCTTTTCTTTCTGTGCGGTTAATATAAGCTTAATTGTATTATTGAAGTTTTAAAGACATTTGTGGTGAATGAAGATAACTAAACTTGACATAGAAAACCATGCCATGAACATGAGGCAAGAAATATGGGTTTTAATAAGGGTTTAACTATGAAGAGCACTTCGAACAACTGAAGTACCTCCCAAGCTCAGGGAAAAACAAGTTTTACACCATGATGAAAACGTTTTACGTAACAGATTAATCCCCCATGGTGACTACTGTGAAATTTGTGTTCCTTCCTTAATAAGCATCAGATGTCTTTGGAGAATATCGCGAAAGGACTGAAAAGACAATGGTCTTGAACAGGCCTTGAAAAGAAAATAAGGCTATTTAAGTTGGTTTTATTTTGCTTCCTGTATGTAATCTTGCTTGTTACCGTCCTTTGGAAAATCAGTATCACAGATGCAGTATTTTAGCAAAATCAAATGATTCCTACAGAAGTTACTCATCTGAGACTAAAAGGTGTCTCTCTCCATGCTGGATAGCACCAGGTACAAGCTGTTAATTGTGAGACTTAAAGGTTGTTGCACACCTACTTTTCTGACATGGCCCCTATCTCTGAAAACTACCTATGAATTCCTTAAAAGCCTCTATGCATGTTAGCCAAACTGGGTATTTCATGTCAGAATCAAATGTCTGACATTTCTGAAAAAGGCTATCTATCTGAGACATTTCCCTTTTCTTTCCTCATATTCTACCTCTTCAAAAAATGTCAGCAGTTTTTTTAAAAGGCCAAACCCTAAGAAACAGCAAGAATACTGTTTGCAATCTTTTTTTTTCCCACTATTTCCTTAGCATGTATTTCAAATGTTTAATCCTTTCGGTAGTGATAATACCTCATTGTTAGGGACTCCGGGATGGGGATACATGAACTTATGTGGACTTTGACTCTTCTCATTAATGTGACCTTGAGAATTATCTCTATTCTGGTGAAGTGAAGAACAAGAATAAAGTGCTAAATGGTTAACAGTAGCCCATGAAGCACAGCTACAAAAAGACACGTGTGTGAGTATGAGATGAACTAGCAAATAGCCACTGTGTTGACCTCTATGTAGTCTAGGAGTGTGCTGAGGCACACTCATAGTGTGAATGTGTGCACGTGTTCCTGAGAGAACAAATATAAAACCCTTCTGTGAAGTGCAAGCTGATCTTGCTGAGAATGTGCCCAAAGTTCTATAATTTGTCACCATACTCTTTGAACATAATGTGGCATCTAAGCTGGACCAGCCTCAGGGTTCCTGTGATAATTGGGCTAACTGGATTAAAAACACATTAGCAAATCACAGAAAGAATTGTAAGAGGTATAAAGCACCTCTACTACAGGATTTTGTGGACCAAAAAAAAAAAAAAAAGTACCCTATGGAATGAATTATGCATTCAAGGTGTTTTGAAAATTCAACGTTAGCTATAAAACAGAGATCTGAGAGAAACAGGCTAAAGTTAAGCTCTGTAGAAATTGTTCCTTGTAAATGGAGAGAAACAGCTAGATGTCCTGGACCTATAAAGAGATAGTCAAACTTTCTAGAGCCAGACAGCAGGCTCCAATCTGTATATATATTCAAAACAAGAATAATGAAATAAAACTAGGGAGGGATGAAATGCCAAAAGTTCAGCTCTATCTTTGCATGAAAGATATAAGTTCATGATCTTGGCTCTTCTATTACCTGAAATACCTTTTGCTTCCCTCACCTTCACTTTCCTAACAACAGTATTCAGTTCAGACAGGAGCTTTACTCATTTGATCATTTTAATTGTACTGTTGCTACACAGGAAGCACCCTGCAGTGAACCTGGCCAGAATGATTCACAACAGCAACAAATCACCCTATAGGCTCAAAACTCACAAAAAGCAATTTTATCAGCTCCCTGTGAGCTGATAGCAATATGGCCTTCATGTTGAAATAGCAGATACACCTAACCTGTCTAAGCAGACATGGAGTATTTTGCTGAAGGAGGATTAGCTTCTTATCAAGTATTAAAATCTACTAATCAGAAATATAATAACTGAATGGCCTTGATAGGTCTCTTTTGTTAGTTTACAAGGTAATTCCCTGAAGGATACAAACTTTGAAGGGAAGGTAAAGGACAAAAACTTGGAAGAAAAGCAGCAGTCCTAAGGATAGATTTAATTCAGCCATATTTCTTGAAGCAAGCATGCAATACAGAAGTAGTCTAGGATGGCAGTCAAAAAGAAATGGAAGAGAAACTAATTAACTTCAATCCATATATAAGCAATTGAAGATTGAGAGAACTGCCAAGAATTACTTGGAAAGCACCAACCAAGATTACAGAGCTCTGGTGATGGTGGTCAGCACTGGTCCAGGTGTTTCTTCCCTTGATTATGCCAGTAGAGGGAAACAAGGGAGAAGGAGGAGATGAGTACTGCAAGTTAACCACTGGCTGTTGAGCTGGTATTGGCAACAGAATTTTGGTTTCTGTGGTCGTGGGACCCTGTTTGAAGATCCACAACTGATGGGGAGAGAGGAGATCCACCCCAATAAACAGGGCATACATGTCTCTGCCAACAGGAAGACAACTCTGGTAAGGAAGGGGAAGAGGAGAGATATAAAGAACATGCAGTTAGCAAAACAGAGCTCGAGTGGGGATGCCTCTAGCAATTGAATGCAGCTAAGGAAGTACCTACAAGACAAGGCTCTAGGGAAACCTCTTCTACCCCTTCTGGGAAATAAGCAGGCTTGAACACCTCTCTGAAGTGCCTGAAGTATCTGTATATGAATGTATGCATGCATTACGGGGCATAGACAGAAAGAATTAGAGATCTGTGTGCAGTTGCAGTGCTATGATCTCATTGTGATTACAGAGACATGGTGGGATAGCTCATATGACTGGAATGCTACCATGGATGGATACTGGCTTCTTAAGAAGGACAGTGAGGGGACAAGGAGGAAGTTGCCCTTCATGTGAGAGAGCTGCTAGAATGTATTAAGCTCTGCCTAGGGGTGGACAATGAGCTGGCCAAGAATTTCTGGTTACAGTCAGAGTACCATGGCTGACACTATTGTGGGTGTTTGCTACAGGCCACCTGATTGGGAAGAAGTAGATGAAACCTTCTACAGACAGCTGGAAGTAGCCTCACAATCACAGGCCCTAGTTCTCATGGGAAACCTTAACCACCATGATCTGCTGGAGGAACAAGCAAGGAACAGGCAATCAGAAAGTTCGTGTAGAGCACAGATAACACAGCTGATGGAAGAATCAACAAGAGAGGAGCGCTACTAGACCTTGTACTAGAAAACAAGGAAGGGTTACTTGGAGGTATGAAAGTCAGGAGCAGCCTTGCCTACAGCTACCATAAGATGGTGGAGTTCAGGGTCCTACAAGGAGGAAACTGGGGAAAAAGTAGGATGACAACCCTGGACTTCAGGAGGGCATATTTTGGCCTCTTCAGGGACCTGAATGGATACAGCCTTAGAAGGAAGAGGGATCCAAGAAAGTTGGTTAACATTTAAGAATCACCACCTCCAAACTCAAGAATGGTGCATAACAATGAACAAGAAGCTGAGAACTGGGGACAAGAAAGCTGCATGGATGAACAAGATGCTCCTCACAAAACTCAAACAGAAGAACGAAACACATAGAACATGGGAGTGGAGACAGGACATTTGGGAAGCATTATAAGAACATCTTCCAAGTATACAGGGATGAGACTAGCAAGGCCAAGGACGATCTGGAGTTTAATGTCGTCAGGAATATCAAGGACAGCAAAAGGGCTTCTTCAAATACATCAATAACAAAAGGAAGAGTAGGGAAAATATTGGCATGGTACTGATTGAACCAGGGGCTTTGGTGACAAATTCACAGAGAAGGCAGAGGTACTGAATGCCATCTTTAGGCAAACTTGATATCCAAAAGGCTGTGGGCTGTACCTACAAGTGTTGAGGGAGATAGCACTTGTCATTGCAAGAGCACTGTCAGTTGTCTTTAGAAGGTCATGAGAATTGAGAGAGATACCTGAGGACTGGAAAAAAGCCAATATCTCAAAAAGGGAAAGAAGGGAGGGCCAGAGAACTACATAACTATAGGTCTCCTGCCTGCTGCCATGTCTAGTCCTGTCTGCAAGTGTGTATGCAGAGCCATGTGTTGGCCAGCAACCTTCTGTGAGATGAGGGACAGAAGTGTGGTATGTCAGTCCTGTGTGCTGAGGATAAGATGCTGTGTGAGGGAGGGGTTGGCTGAAGGGAGCATTGCTGTGCATGGGGAGTGCTGGTGGGATGGGGATCACTTCAAGATTAGGCAGTGTCTTGCCTCAAAGGGCTCAAGTTCCCTCAGAGGCAGGGATGCTGGCAGTCTCTTGGTTTCTATCTGTTGAAGCTTAGGCCTTTAGTTTCTGAGGATCTTAGTAGGATGTGGAGGCAGCATGCTAAAGCACAGGGAATGTGTCTCCTTTCTCTGAGATGTGTCCTAGTCATCCTTTTTTGTTGTTGTTTTTGGTTTGGGGATTTTTTTGGAGAATCTAGTGAACCACAGGACAATCAATCTCAAGAAAGATGATAGAACAGATCATTCTGGACACCATTTCCAAGCATATGAAGGATAAGAAGGTTATCAGTAGTCAGCATAGATTCACGAAGGGGACACTATGCCTAACCAACCTGATTGATAGTTTTCTATGATGGAATGACTATCTGGATAGATCAGGGGAGAACGCTGGATGTTGTCTATCTTGACTTCAGCAAGCAAGGCATTTGACGCTGTCTCCCAGTAACATCCTCATAGGCAAGCTCAAGAAGTATTGGCTAGATGAGCAGACAGTGAGGTGAATCCACAGCTGGCTGAATGGCAGAAGGTTCAGAGGGTTGTTATCGAAGTTGTACAAAGTCTAGTTGGAGGCCTGTAGCTAGCATTGTATCCCAAGGGTTAATACTGGGTCAGATTCTGTTCAACTTATTCCTCGGTGACCTGGATAAAGGTACAGTGTGCACCCTCAGCAACTTTTCTGATAATACAAAACTGAGAGGAGTGGCTCGTATCCCAGAGGGACCTCAGCAGGCTGGAGAAATGGTGTGTACATGTGGTGAGGGGAGGCTGGTAAGATCCAACAAAGGGAAGTGCCGAGTCCTGCGCCTAGGTAGGAATAACCCCATGTGCCAAGACAGGCTAGGGGCTGACCTGCTGGAAAGCAGCTCTGCAGAGAAGGAGCTGGGAGTCCAAGCAGACACCAGTTTGACCATGAGGCAGCAATGTGCCCTTGTGGACAGTGGAATCCTGGGGTGCATTCATCATAGCATTGCCAGCAGGTGAAGAAAGAGACCCTTCTCCCCAGTTCAGCAGTGGTGAAAGAATGCTTGTAGTGCCGCGTCCCATTATGGCTCCCCTGTACAAGGACAACAATGACATTCTGAAGCTAGTCCAGTGAAAAGGCTCATAGATGGTTAAGAGAATTTAGCATCTGTCATAAGAGACTGAAAAAGTTCAGCTTGGTGAAAGAGAAAACTCTGTAGGAATCTTATCAGTGTGTATAAATATCTGAAGGAAGAGAGTAAAAAAGGTGGACTCAGACTATTTCCAGTGCTGAGTGATGGGACAAGAAGCAATGGAAACGCACTCAAAGATGGAGTATTCCATTAAATCATTAGAAACATATATTTTTAGTATGAGGATGGTCAAGCACTGGAACAGATTGCCCAGAGAGATGGTGGACAGTCCATCCTTTATTTCATTTATTTATTTATTTTGCCAAAGATTTAATTGTATTTGTTTTTTGATGGAAAATAGTACATCTTTAACAAGGTTACTTAATTTGACTTAAGTTTCACACTACACCATGTTTTATTTCATGTAATTATTCTGATCTCTCTCTTTCTTTTTTAGGTTACAATGCTACTGGTCAAAAACTCTGCCTCATTTTATTTTTCAAGGCAGCACATTTAATGGAGAGAACAGGACACTATAGAAGTTATTCCCTTTCATAACAGAAAATTATGATAGTTAGATTGAATGGCCATCTGCAGAAGGCTGTTTTCCTCTTTGAATATGGAAAGGTTATGTTTAACTGACATAAAGCAGACATTAACTTTTTGATTCCTAAATTTAAGTTAGATGAATGGTTGCTGGAAACTAAAGTTTAGAAATCAGGGTTTGCACACTGCATGTAAAACCCTACCCAGAGACAAAAAAGGGAAATCCCTTTTCCCAATAGAAAACCGTGTTTAATTTTTAACAGTATAAAACTGTTCTCTGTGTGGCTTTAAAAGTTATTTTTATTTTCTAAGCTAAGTATCAAAGTAGAATCCAGAGTAGAATCTACATTAGCAAGAGTAGATCCTTCACCAAAAAACTGCATAGTGTAAGCAGCTATTTGAACATTCCCAGATTAGAATCATGCCCTTTACAAACATATTTGATACATACAGAGGCCTGTTGGCTGATTATTTTCCATCACATCTGTTTGGATGGCATCATGCCCATTCACTAGTTTATCAAACCCTTGCCCAAGGGCAAAGCTGACAACCAAGCACTAGTTTAAAAGGCCAACCAAGAGGATACAGTAGATTAAAATAACAGATTGGAGGATAAAGCAAATAGGAAGTTCTGTATATATTTGAAATTTAGGATAATTTTTGGTAATACTGGACATGAAATTCTAAAGGAATAGGAGAATTCATTTTTTCTAGGTAACAGTACAATAGAGCTGCTGAATTCTTATCTGAGATAAAAAAAACTTTTTAAAAGATATATCAGAGCAGGGGTGAGTATCTGTGCAACTAAATACAGGAATAAGTTTTACCTTTGTTAACAAATCATTTAGAAAGCATAATAATGGTATTACTGGTCAGATCAATAAGCAAGCAGATGGTGATGCATTTATTTGAAGTACTTCACTCAGCCAGCATTTAAAGGAATTTAATTAGTTCAGCTGTCCAACCCTCTTTCTCCCTCATCTCATTCTTCATGTATTATGTCAATATACAAGGAAAAGTTGGAAATATTTTCTGTAAGGTATAGATGGGAAAAGCAAGAGAGAATGATAAAGAGATGATAAAGGCAGACAGTAAAAATAAGATACTATTTTGTTTTCAAACATGGAATATAATTTCAGAGAAAAAATTGCAAATAACAGAGAGCTTAACGCTACACTAAATAAAAGAAATCAGACTGAACTGGGTAGCCAGAGCTTTAACAAAAGCAAAGTAATTGAAATTATAATCACAATAACAGATTTACTTACTGCTTATTGTTAGATTAATATACGGCACAACGGAGGTATTCAACAAGCACCTGTAATTAAGAAACTATTCCTGAAGACATTAGGAATAATTACTAATAAAATCAAAATGACCAACAGACAATAGGACACAGCAGAAAAAAAAAGGGGGGGGGGCTGCTCCATTCTAGGTTTCTTTGTCCATTTCTTTCATTGTAGAACTTTTACATATAATTACAGAATCACAGAATGGTTGACGTTGGAAGGGACCTCTAGAGGTCATCTAGTCCAACCCCACTGCTCTGGCAGGGTCACCTAGAGCACATAGCACAGGGTGGCATCCAGGCGGGTTTTGAAGATTGCCAGAGAAGGAGACTCCACAACCTCTCTGGGCAGCCTGTTCCAGGGCTCTGTCACCCTCACAGGAAGGCTCTTGCTCACATGGAGATGGAATTTCCTGTGTTTTAATTAATGCCCATTACCCCTTGTCCTGTCATTGGCCACCATCGAGAACAGTGTGGCCCCATCCTCTTTACATTCTCGCCTCAGGTGTTTGTACATATTGATCACAACCCCCCTCAATTTTCTCTTCTCCAGGCTAAACAGGCCCAGCTCACTTAGGCTTTCCTCATATGATAAACAATATGATAATGTTAGATTAAAAAAAAATGCAGTTCTAGTTCCCTTTTATAAATCAAGTTTTTATATAAAAAAGTGAAGGGAAATGAAAAACTACACATATATGTCTAAACTCAACATGCATATGCTGACTTATGCCAGCCGAAGATTCTTCAAGCATAAAACTGTAAAGATTTGATGAAAATGGAAAAGTGAGAAAATGATTTATCTCTGATGTTTCAGCACCTAAGGGAAGACCTTGCCTGATCCAGCATAATGTATAAATTAACGATGAATTATAACAATATTTCACTCCTTATTTTAAAATATCAGTAATTTTGATATCTTTAAATTTGTCTAGGAATAACTTTTCTACTTTTCTGCCTTTTTTGTTGAAAACACCAGTCTTCAAGATGCAATGTGCCTGTGATGTTCTGCAGAGCTGTAGTTTGCATGGAGACTTTGCCAACATGTAAAGTAGTTTCACATTTGCTGTAGTATGTGCCAAACCAAGTGCTGGCTGGTAACCAAAGTATTGAATTGTCATGCTTATGTTGCTGATTTTCTTCATGAAAATATTTGCAAGCTTGCAAGCTTGTTTTGTAAGCATATTGGCAACTTTTTGCTTTTTTTTTTTTAATAAATTAACAACCAGGACATATCCAATTTTGTACAATTAAGTACATTAAAATTGCAGTTTATAAATATATGCCTTTGAATGTATGTACCACTACTTTCTAAAGTATAATAAAATTTGTGTAGCAGCAGAAGATTAACTCACAAAAATAATAATAAAGTTATCCTAGAAGCTTTTAGTTCAGTTTTGTCTGTTTAAGTAATATTGGTGCAAGCCTATTAGCCAAAGTAACATACCATAGTAAAATGAGAATCCTAACACGTACTGCTGAAAAATGTACATGTTTTACTAGTGGCATGATTTCAACCCATCTAAATGCACTGTCCACTGGAAAACCTGAATAGGACTCTAGTCACCCTCAGCGAGTGAGCACAAAGGTATGGGCATCTTAAGAGGACAATCAACCTGCATAAAATCAGAAATGTTTTGAGACCTAACATTCTCTTTCCATAAGGCAAGCTTACGGCAAACAGGACACCAGGTCAGACATCTTAATGGGAGTGCCTAGGGATGAAAAATAAAATTAAAACAAATAAATAAAATAAAATAAAATATCATGATCTTTATTCCATACTTCAAGGGCCACAAGTTTTAATCTTACCAAATGACAATGAAACCCCTACTGGCAATGGGTTCATCAGTTTAGCTGGATTGAGCAATGTCATTCAGTTCTACATTCATATTAACTAAATTGTAAACTATTTAGCTATATGCAAGACAAATGGTTTCACAATTAACAGAGAGATAATCATCAGTGCTGTCAACAACTCACCAAGAGAGTGGTCCATTTCTTAATGTAAGCACCACTAATGGATCGTTTGGAGAACTCTCTAACTTGTGTTATTTGGATTGTCAATATACATCTACAACACATATAATGAGAACTTAAACACCTAGATCAAACACAGAGATCTTTATTTTAGACACCAAAAGTTATCGTGAACTGAATCTTCTGCACATGTTAAATGCACAGGGTTGACTCATTTTATTGTATGGGATATTGAAATAGTACATTTTCAATATCTAAAATATTATCAGTCACCAAGGCAACCACAGGCAGTGTTATACTAGACCAGATCCAGATCCAGAACTTTAGCATCACCTGCTTCAGCTTGTTTCAGCTCACTGAAAACTTTCCCGATAAGTCTTTTTTTCCCTGAATTCCCAGTATATGTTCTTGATATATTAAGAAGCTTGGTGAAATAGGAATGTCAATGTAAACTTTGTTGCAGTTTAGGTTTAGACAAAGATCCACTCAGTAAAATTTGTCAGTAAAGTTGATTATGATCAGACTGTAGCAAACTGTCACACAGTGTGTAGAAACACCATACTTAAGAGTATAACCTACATTCTACAAATCACCATGGTCATCCCTATGAAACAGGTGACTCGAAGGGTTCAATCTGTATCTGTGGAAGGAGTGTTTCTGGGAGAATTGTTTGAAAGCAGGAACTGAGAGGAAAACTAGGGCCTAACGCAGCTCGGCATTACAGAGGCCTGCTTGGGGTGCTACACAGTTGCCACTTCCAGGATGGTTGGTATGCACTGACTCTGCTCCTCCACGGTTCCCTGGGCAACGCAATCTGCCCTCCTCGCAGCTGTAAAAGGGAGTAACGGAGGATGGAGCGGGGTGAAGGCTCCGCGGCCAAACTCTGTTGCACTCCCTGTGCTGGGCTGCTGATAAGCCGCACAGTGACTGTCTAATGAGAGATATACGATAACAAGTCCGGTGCTGAGCCAGCAAAGGTGGCAAATGATGAACTTTGCTTCAACTTTGCTCATTATAATGTGAAAACCCTACCTCCATC